>JAADXR010000258.1:0-40600 GCA_023337935.1 Elongisporangium anandrum
CAATCGGTGGTTAACCGCACCTGCAGCTACGTGTCGCGTCTGCCAGGAGATGGTCTGCAGCAAGTGCAGCGTGGTCAAGAGCGTCGTGATCGACACGTCCTCACACTGCGCCGTGCGGAAGCCCTTCATCTTCTGTCTGCGCTGCGTCATCTCGGCCAAGAACCTCTCGGCCTGGGAGCTCACTGCCGCGCATTCTTCAGAGTGTATGTAAAAGTGTATGTCTCTTCGTTAAGTTCGGTTATCAGATGGTGTGCGTACTTGGCAGGTTTGGTTTTTGTCTTTTTTACCGACCGCGCTGAGGTTTTTACGGTTTTTACGGCGCTCCTGGTCGCAAAAAACCAAACGAACGGCTGCGGGAAAAGCCTCAAAACCGAAAAAAACCTCCCCGGCAAAGCGCCAAAGCGGGTCCCAAGAGCTGCTCCGGCAACGTGCGCGTATCCGGCTGCAGTTGATTCGCGTCGATTCGCCTCTGCGTCTCTCATGAGCGCGCTGACCACGCCCACGAACGCGCTGGGCAGCATGCTGCCCGTGAGCGGCCTGGGCCACGACGTGCCCGACCCGACGCAGAGCCTCAAGAAGAAGAAGCCCGGTCGCAGCCCGAGCCAGATCTGGATGCTGCTCACGGACGAGCCCAATCCGCAGCGCAAGAACGCGGCGGCGTGCAAGCACTGCAAGCAGCAGGTACTGTACTACAAGAAGTCGGAGCAGGCCATCCGCCACCTGAAGAAGTGCAGCGTGTTCCAGAGCAGCCAGCACCAGTACGCCTTCATCTCGCAGTTCCAGGACATCCTGCCGCTGTACAACCAGAAGATCAGCAGCAAGCCGGCCTCCAAGAAGCGCCAGAAGACCGCGAACGCCAGCACCAATGCGAACATCCTGGACCAGGCTGTGGCCCATCACGCGAACGCCATGAACCAGTTGGCTCTGCAGCAGAGCATGCCCGACAGCCTCATGGACCCCACGGCCATCGGGCTCAAGGACGAGACCAAGGACAAGACCCCGCTTAAGGACCGCAAGAGCAAGGGCTCTGGCGGTGGCGCGCTGTCCAAGACGCAGCACGAGCGCATGGAAGAGGCCATGGCCATGCACGCCTACGTCACGGGCATGGCCTTCGAGGCCGTGGAGGAGTACCACTTGCAGCGCGCCATGTCGATCCTGCGGCCGAACGTCAAGCTGCCGGACAAAAAGCGTCTGGAGAACGATCTGCTGCACCGGTGCTACGACAAGATGCACAAGCAGGTGTGGAGCTACCTCACGGCCAGCTCCACGCGCGTCTGCATCAAGCGCGACGCCTGGACCAACATGAACCTGTACAATACGAGCAACCCGGAGGAAGTATACGTGACGTACATGGCCGTGAACAATGAGAAGCGGTTCTTCCTCGAGTCCGAAAAGGTCAACGATGACGGGCAGTACAACTCGATCCTGATCGCACAGGATATCAAACGTGTGATGGCGCCCATCGTGAGCGGCGTGAGCGGCGTGGTCACAGGCAGCACCGAGTACCACGCACGCGCCTGGGAAATGCTCAAGGCCGAGTTCCCGACCAAGTTTTTCTACGGCTGCATCTCGCATGCGCTGCATCTGGCCATCATGGATCTGTTCGGTCCGGAAAAGTCAATCGAGCACGATCCGCGACGCATGACGCCCCAGGTGCCCATGGACTTCCCGTTCCAGGACCTCGTGGAGTTCACGGACAACTGCAACGAGCTGCTGTCGTTCTTCAGCAGCTACCAGTACACACCCAAGTTCAAGATGTTTGACGCCCAGCTGCTGCAGACCATGAAGAGCTTCTCGAACGCCTCCCTGACCATGCAATGGGGCTCGCTGGCAGCGAGATTCCGAGTGCTGCTGCAGGCGGAAGACGTGATCCAGTCCATCGTGAGCGACCCGGAGTTCATCTCTGGCTCGCCCCTGAATCAGCGCCCCACGCGCCAAAGCATCAAGGAGTTCGTCATGAACATGAACTGGAAGATCACGGTCGAGAAGGCCATCAGCATTTTGACGCCCATCGAGCTGATCCTGTACAAGTTCCAGGACGACAAGGCGCCGATCTCGGAAGTTTACTTCGAGTCGAAGCATCTGTTGACCGATTTCGACGCCGTGTTTGGGCTTTCCACTGTGGAACTCGAGTACATCAAGAAGGTGGTGACGGAGCGGTGGCAGTATGTGCTGGGTGAGGCCCATGGACTGGCGTTCTTGCTGGATCCTCGCTACATTGGCAAGTCCATGACACGCGAATACCGCGAACAGATCGAGGAATTGATCTTCAATTTCCCAGAGACTGACGCCGACATGGGCATCAACGAAGAACGCAAGCGTGCGATCTCGGCCGAATACACAGACTACGTGATTTACGCCAAGAACCAGCGAGCGAACCGCACGTTCAAGTGGGAGATGCTGGAAAAGGGCAACCGGTCACCTCTGCAGTTTTGGATGACTGATGCGGACGACTGGCCGCACCTCAAGTCGCTCGCGCTCACGCTGTTTTCACTGGCGCCGTCCAGCGTGGCTTCGGAGAAGACGCTGTGTAAGGCCACTCTCATGCAGTCCAGCCGCCGGAATAAATTAAGCTTTGACGACATGCGGCGGCTGGCGTTCATCAGCATCAACGACTCGCAGTTTACAGGTAACCGCGTGGGCGAGCTGCCCAACACGCTGCCAGATTTCACCATGGGCGACACGGGACTGTCACCAGAAGGTATGATGATGTGGATGATTTAAAACAACACGTGCGTTTGAGGCTCATGGCGGCAAGCCGGTCAGTCGCACGGCGCACGAACGCTTTTTATTTTCCCTCCTTCGTTTTCTATTGTAACAAGAGCGATCAATGAATGTGAAAAGCTGTGCGTGTGTTGGTCTAACGCTCGATCTCTGATGTTGCAGATATGTTTATTCGTGATGAGCTCCGCTCCTTCGTCTGAGTTGCATGTGTGGAGAGGTTAACATGCGGTCAATTAATTGCTTTGCAGATCCACTTCAAATGCATTTTGCCCACAATAGACTACGTGAAAGCGAAAATAGCTATGTATCGACTTGATGGCAGAACCTGATCCTGACAAGTAACATGCAGCGCAAACGGCCTGCCCCGCTGGTGCGGCGCAATGCAAGTACTCCGCCAGCGCTCCCTCCGCATAAGCTGCAGTGCTTCTCCGTGGCTTGCCTGGGTGAGAATTCCAGTAGAAGTACCGAGTGAGAGCGCGTGGATCTGATCAATTGCATGCGCTGCAGACATGCCACAGCTTGAATTCGGCGACAAGATCGTGCTTCCACCGGTACGAAGTAACACACTAGATCCTCTGCAATGAGTTGAGCTGACTGATTGTAATCTGCACAGAGCATCTTGATCGAATTGCAGACCTTTAAAGTCCCGACTCCCTTGCTCTTTGAGGCAATGAATGCATCCCTCATGGATCTGGAAAATACTTCATGAACTGACGAAGTATTTCCCACAGATACTTGCTTTTGCAGGTAACCCAGAGGCCAAAAACGGCAATGCGTGCGTCCAGTACTGCTCCGTGCAGGAGTTTAGTGCCCCAACAGGTCAGGTGTTCCTTCCTTACTGGATGATGCAGAACCTGCACGTGGATGAAGGCGCTTTCGTGCTGGTGAGCAACACAATTGGGATCCCACGCGCCATTTACTGCCGGTTGCAGCCGGAGAAAATGCAGTTCCTTGATCTGGCAGCTCAGATCGGACCTAAGGTTTGATACACAAATGATGAAAGAATGAGATGATCAGCACTCCACTGACATGCTCGTGTTTGCCTGTAGCTGCTCATGGAGAGTGCGATGCGAAGGTATTCTGTCCTCAGTGTGGATGAGACCATCGTCATTGAATATGGCACCACGCGCTACTATCTCCGAGTATTGGAGCTCAAACCTGCAGCGGCCGTGAGCTTGTGCGGCGACGTGGATTTGGACATGGACTTCACAGCCCCCGAGGTTCGGATATTTGCTTTAACTAGACTCACTGCAGTATTTGACCACTCTTTTGCTACAGACAGACGTGCGACGACCTCACTCAGCTGTGCGAGAGAGTCAAACGTCAGCTTTGGAGCTTCCTCCTGTCGCATCAGTATCTCCATCAGAGTCACCGCAGCCTGAAAATCAAAGTGACGAAGCCCACGAGACCAAATCAGCACCAGACGCCTTTGGCCCAGTTTCGTACGGACGTCGATTGGGCGACGGTAGATACGTGAATGAACCTCCAAGCGAAACACCCAGTCAAGATCCAAAACAGAAGCCAGCCATCTCATCTTCGGCTCTGCAACGCGCCAACTCTCGACTCGTTTCAGCAAAGTGTGCTGCAGGGAAGCTCCCTGTCAGTACGACTGCCACTGCATCGTCAGTGGCTTCTTCAGTGCTGGCGAAAGACATTCTGTTGGCTCAGGCAGCGTTCACGACTCCGGGCTACGCTTTGGGCCATCGAGAAACCGAAGAAGAGAGCAATCACATCGAGCATCAAGATCAACTTTCGACTGGTTGCGGCTCTAAAACCGACCTTGTCGAGCCGTCATCAACCGAAATTGCTGTCAATGCGTGCCCATTGTGCCTTGCCGAACTGACATCGGCCAACCGCGAGCTGCATTTGCTGCGTTGCGCCAAAAACCCAGCATATCACAAGGTGAGCGAGTCATTTCTGCCGTTTACTATCGCATTTGCTAATGCGATTCGCCCATTTGTCTGCTTTTGCAGTTTGAATGCGCTATTTGCCACGTGGTGCTGCGTAAATCGATGGAGCAAGAACATCTTCATTGCGACCAATGCTCGTTCATCGGCTCCAGCACAACACAATTCCATGACCACAGGCAGGAGCAACACACAGCCGTTGCTTGCGATGATTGCAGAGTCATCATGCCTCGTGCGCTTCTTTCGGAGCACGTGCAAACGCAATGTCAGCACGCACTCGAGCTTGTACGTATGGGTCGGTGCTTTGATTCTATTAGCTCCGTTCACTCACTGTGTGCTCTATGACTCTAGTGCTCCACTTGCGGCTTCAAATTCAAACGCAAAGACTTTCAAGCGCATGTCCGTGCCTGCACCAGTCGGACCGAGCGCTGTGAGGTACGAACTCTGACACTAAAGACGACAATGGGCTTCCTAACTCAGTTCTCGTGTGTTTCAGACGTGTAACGCGTATATCCAAGTGACTGAGATATCAGAGCACACTCTATTATGCACACTTTCTTCTCCTGAGCATCACGATGAGATCGAGAGCGATGTGTTGGACACTTGTGCCATACCAAAGCGTCCCAAGGCGTTGGGCAAACAGCAACAGCCACTGACGTGTGGATACTGTGCCAAGGGCGGCTTCCAAACGCCTGCTCTGTTGCAGCATCACATCTCCCAAAGCTTTTCGCTTGCCAAGTCGTTCAGACGTGATGAGGAGGCTTCGTCGTCCAATCAGGAGCAGATTCAGGACATCCAGCCATCCGTAGCCATCCAAGGACGACTGCGGCGACAGAGCGACGCGCATTCGTTGAAAGCAAGCGCCCGAGCCAAGAAGAAGCCAATCGTGCCCTTCAGCAACACGACTAAGCTTCCAATCATCCCAAACGCCAGGGCAGCAGCTGAAACAACAGCCAGACCGGTGGCCAAAGCCCATCAGACGACGCTTGTAGCCATCTCTGGCACCGCCATGACTCGCATCCATGAGCTCAGTCAGCAGCAGCCAACAGCGACTCCAGCCTTCCACTGCATCAGCAATAGCCTCACTAGTCAACGCTCTGCTGTCCATACACCAATAGCTGCAGCTGCAGGTCGGCCATCATCCATCTCCATCCGACCTCAGCGTCTGGGCCGGTAGTTAGAAATGGCTGCACTTATGCCTTATGACATCTGGTCCCACAGTGGAATTCCCGTTTTGGCGCGGTTGCTTTCTCGATTTCAGCCAATGAGAACAAGTGCAAACTTAGATGTCGCCTCGCCAGGTCCCTCCTCCGTTTTGGCGCGCTTTTGGGTCGACCCCCCAGCCGCCATGGCCCAGTCGGTCATTTGCGCTTCCGAGGAAACCTCCATCTAAGACACCATGTTCGAAGCCCGCCTGCCGCAGGGCCGCATCTTCAAGCTCATCGTGGAGGCCATGAAGGACCTCATCTCCGAGGGCAACATCGACTGCACCAAGTCCGGCCTGGCGCTGCAGTCCATGGACGGCTCGCACGTGTCGCTCGTGTCGCTGCTGCTGCGCGCCGAGGGCTTCGAGCACTACCGCTGCGACCGCAACATCTCGCTCGGCATCCAGACGGCGTCGCTGTCCAAGATCCTCAAGTGCTCCGGCAACGACGACGCGCTCTCGCTCTCGGCCGAGGACAACGGCGACGCGCTTAACATCATGTTCGAGGCGGCCTGTACGTAGGAGCATCTCTGGCTCTTGTTCCGGTGGCAACAGGAGGACTCACTTGTGCGTGTTGTAGCTGGTGACCGCGTCTCGGACTTCTCGCTCAAGCTCATGGACATTGACAGCGAGCACCTGGGCATCCCGGGCACCGAGTACGTGGCCACGGTGCGCATGCCGTCGTCCGAGTTCCAGCGCATCTGCCGCGACCTGCAGACCATGGGCGACACGTGCACCATCGCCGTGGGCAAGGAGGGTGTCAAGTTCTCGGTCTCGGGCGACCTGGGCGCCGGCAACATCACGCTCAAGAACAACACGGCGGCCGAGAAGGAGTCGGACCGAGTGATCATCACCATGGAGGAGCCCGTGGAGCTCACGTTCGCGCTGCGCTATTTAAATATGTTCGCGAAGGCCACGCCGCTGTCCGAGGCCGTGACGCTGTCCATGTCGCCCGGCATCCCCGTGGTCGTGGAGTACGCCATCGGCGAGATGGGCTACATGCGCTTCTACCTGGCGCCCAAGGTCGAGGAGGACGACTAAGCAGCATTAGCGCATGCGTCGTGCATAGACAACTACCACTATTAGTAAACCCCACAAATATATAGGACTTGCTCTCCAAGGACCTCATGGAGACAGACTGACGCATCTATTGCTGGTTGGCTCTACTGCTCTGCCTAGTTCCATTGTGGTTCATGACTTCACTCTCTAGCCTCTGCTTATTGCCCCCACTTGCTCAGGTTCGAGTACGTGACGTAGAAGAACGTGAGCACGCCGATGACGACGACGATCATGTCCAAGACCTTGTCCAGGAACGACGCGTTCGGGTTCAGCTTGATGTGGAACAGCGGCGGGTAGACAAAGCTCAGCGGCACTACAAGCACAGAGGTCCAGTCAGCTCAGCATCAAGACGATCAATACTCAATAGGCAGACGTACCGCAGCAGAAGGCGCCGACGATCGACACGAACAGATCCAGACGGTCCTGGCCGAAGTACGCGATGCTGACGGTCACGACGACCGCGACAGCGCGGAAGCAGTTCTTGGCCAGCTTCTGGCCCGAGGCGCGCTTGGGGAAGCCCAGCATCTCCTCCATGATCTTCACGGCCGGGAACAGGAACAGCGGATACGACAGCAGCTGCGCCACCGAGTAGCCGAACTGCACCGAGATGGACCAGCCGTTGCGAGGCAGACTGGACGTGACCATGGGCTTGATCGTCTCGCCAAAGGCCAAGTAGTTGGTGGCCGCGAAGAACGAGTAAAAGAACAGCAGACCCACGACCGTGGCGATCAGCAGCGCCGGGAACTTGGCTTGGCGCGACTTGTTCAGCGAGCTCTGCGTCGGCAGCACGAGGCCGATGCCTTCGAACGTGAAGATGGCCGTGCCGATGAAGACCGGATAGTCCACCTCGTTGAACAGCGTCACGGGCTGCACGCCCTCGGTGGCCAGCAGCGTGAAGCTGTTGCCCAGGATGAACGCCAGGCCGTAGAGGATGAACACGTCGGCAATGAGGTTGCTGATGGAGAAGTAGCTGATGTACCGGATCCACGACAGCGGGATGTACACAGCGATCTGCAGCAGGATGAGCATCGAGATCGAGACCTGCACGTTGACATAGGCCAGCACCTGGGCCATGTTCTGCGCCACGAAGATCACGTATGTGCAGCAGAAGCCGGCTTGCATGAGGATGATCGAGATCTGCACCATGCGTCGGCCCCAGGCGCCGTAGGCCTCGTAGCCCACGTGGCCGTACGTGCCGCCGACGATCGTGCGGCATTGCAGCAGCCGCAGCATGGCGTACAGCGTCATGGCCGCCACGACCGCCAGACAGAGCGGCGAGAAGAGCACGCCGCCGCTGCGGAAGCCGTCGGGCAGGAACAGGATGCCCGTGCCCACAAAGGCCTTGAGCAGCGTCAGCAGCGCGTGCCAGAGCGTCGTGGTCTTCTCGCTCTCGCCCTTACGCGGACTGAGCGACACGTCGCCCTTGGTGAGTCGCGTGGCTTCGTCCGGCGTGCTGTCAGAGCCACGTCGTCAGTCTATTGCGCATGCGTGTACCAAAGCATTGCTCTTACCCGATGGCGCCGGGCGTGCGACGGTAGGGCAGTCGCAGCACGGGCGTCTGCAGCAGACTCTGTGCGCGCTCCTGCACGCCGATCTCGTCGTACGAGTCGTTGTCCTGGCCGATCATGTTACCGATGAAGGGGTCGTACACGCTGTTGATCTTGTCCACGATCTGCTCGCGGATGGCCTTGGACACGCGCTTGGGCTGTTGCTGCTGCACGTGGTGGCGGCGGAACCCGCCGGGCACGGCGATCTCCAGCGCGCGGGGCGTGGTGCTCAGCGACACGCGGCCCGGGTCCGAGTCGCTGCGCGCGCGCGTGTCGTTCTCCGCGCGCATGGCCTTCTGGAGGTCCCACACTGCGTCCGCCATCGGCTCTCGGACGCAATCGGCAAATGAGAATGACGGCTATGCACAACGGCGGACCGCCACGCCCAGTGACGTAGTAACGCCTAGCGTATTAAACTATGTTTTAAACGACAAGAGTGATGGTCGGATATGTGAGACGCCCGGAACACGCAATGCCTTGTGGCCAGCGAGCGCTCTGGCGATAGAGAATGCGGGCGGAAGAGAGAGAACTGCCACGTGAGAGGACTGGGAGATGGATGGATGGAGATTAGTGGTCCATCCTGCGAGACGGAGTGGACATTAGTGATGCAGAGAGATCCGCTGCTCAATGGGATCTTTGTTCTCCCCATTAGATATTAGATAGTTCAACTAGGATACGTGTCCCAAGTTTGCGTGGTGTATTGTTCGCTCTAGCGCATGTCCTAACCGCCTTTAAATGTGAGAACACTGGAAGCTGCTACTGCAAGGTGCCAGCAGATGCAGCACCTGCTTGAGCGATACCGTTGAGAGGTCGACAAGCCGAGATTAGCCTGAGCGAGGAGAACCATAACTGTATCAATTTAGACACCTAGAGCTCGTTCTGAAAGAACCGATTGGTCATGTCTAGCGCTATGACCCACGGTAGGTACACGCGGATGAAGGCGGAGTTCGCAGCAGCTCCACGTTGATCTTCGGTGCAGAAACATTTCAATCCTGCGTGGTGAAGGCTCGCTCTTCTGCGGCATTGAAGCAACGACATATAGTACGACATTGATCTAGCTCCACATCGAAAAAACATCTGACGCAGTGGACATCCATCAAAGGTAGGCTGCTGGAGACGATTTGGGAGTGCTTGCCGCACTCTCGTGGCAGTCAAGTGATGCGTAATGCAGAGGTACTAGGCCTCAGCGTCGACAACCGGAAACGCCTCCCGAGGACGATGAGTCGCCCACAAATAGCGATGACCTGTGCCATTGTGTTGGGGGCCAGAAGCACCCATCCAACGCGGCCCCCAGCCAATGGCTGGAGATTGTCGATGACGTCGGCCAAACGCGTTCACGTTGCTTGGTTGCCAGTCGAGAAGGAGTCCCGGATCGTCATCGTCGATCTGGATTGAGGACAGATATTCCTCGAGCTTCAGCAACCCAAGCATCATAGATCTTGTGAGCTGTCTTTCATCAGCACGCCATTCACATCACTCACCACTGGAATTGCCTCGCGGAAGGAAACGACGTTGGCCAGCCTCCTGTCCAATATCTCAGCCGTCGTTGGCGCACGCGGCGGTGAATCGGACCCCATCCTTGCTCTCGTCTCCAGTCTGCTGCCGCTCGCCTCTCTCGCTCATACTGGTTCGTGTCGCAGGAAGAATTTGAATCAGGACTAGTGTCCCAAGTTTACGTGGTGTACATTAATTTACTAATGACGCACAATAGTAGCTTTCAAATTAGTACGATGTCCTAACTTAGGTCATTTTATGCGGGATTGGCTGGCTCAAATCAGGACACCAGCTTCATCGTCCAAGGGGGAAGAGGTCGAATGGACGCACTGGTGGGCTATGCGTCGAGCGATGACGAGGAGCAGCTCAAGCAGCCGCAGACCTCTCTGCCGGTCGTGAACTCTGCGCCGCTGATCTCGGCTGAGCTGGCGCTGGCCTCGGTCAAGCAGCAGTTCAATACGCACACGTCCTCGTCGCAGTTGGCCGTGAACCTGCCGGTGGAAGCCACGCTGGCCAACTACGAAGGCCCTGCGCATCCGAACCAGCAGCGCTGGAACGCCGCGCAGATCGGCAGCGGCAAGGAGGTGGTCACGGGCGTGGTGGAGGCCGCCGAGATGGAGCACTTCAGCTTCGAGTCGCAGTACCACACGTACAACCAGCAGCACACGGGCATGTATCTGCCCAAGAGCTCCACGGACGCGAGCGACTCGGTCTTCACGCAGCGCAACCCGAAGAAGCGCCGCAACCAGGCGCTGCAGCGAGAGAAGGCCGCGCAGGAGCAGCTGGGCGATCCGGCGCAGGACGGCGTCTGGGCGCCGTACAAGGAGGCCGTGATCGCCACGGACGCGGAGCTGGGCACCATGACGGCCGAGCAGGCCGCGCTGCGCGAAGAACGCCTGGCGGCCAAGCGCCAGAAGGCCGAGGAGAGCAAGGCGGACGACGAGGAGCGCGACTTCGACCGCATGATCGAGAAGAAGATGGCGCATCTGCTGCCTGCGCGGCTCAAGGCCGGCCAGCAGGCCATGCCCGGCACGTCGCAGTTCCTGGACGCACAGGAGTACGACTACCAGGGCCGGTCGTGGGTCGAGCCGCCGCGGACGCTCAAGCGCGACGACGAGGGCGACCACGAGGTGTTCCTGCCCAAGCGCTGCATCCACAAGTGGACGGGCCACACCAAGGGCGTGCAGTCCATCGAGCTGTCGCCTTCATACGGCCACCTGCTGCTCTCGGGCAGCATGGACAACACGGTGCGCATCTGGGACGTGTACAACGAGCGCAAGTGCAAGCGCATCTACGAGGGCCACTCGGCGGCCGTGCGCGGCATCAACTTCTCGAACGACGGGCGGCAGTTCCTCAGCTGCGGCTTCGACCGGTTCATCCATCTCTGGGACACGGAGACCGGCCAGAGCATCAAGGCGTTCACGAACCGCCGCGTGCCGTACTGCATCAAGTTCTACCCGGGCGACAACTCGCAGTTCGTGATCGGCGACTCGAACAACATGGTCGTGCAGTTCGACACGCGCTCGGGCGAGATCGTGCAGGAGTACAACCACCACCTGCAGGCCGTCAACTCGGTGACCTTCGTGGAGGACAACCGCCGGTTCGTCTCGACGTCGGACGACAAGAAGATCCTGATCTGGGAGTGGGGCATCCCCGTGCCCATCAAGTACATCTCCGAGCCGGCCATGCACTCCATGCCGGCCGTGACGCTGCACCCGTCGGGCGCGTTCTTCGCCGGCCAGTCCATGAACAACCAGATCGACGTGTACTCGGCGCGCGACAAATTCAAGGTCCAGCGCAAGAAGACGTTCAGGGGCCACTCGACCGCCGGGTACGCGTGCCAGATCGGCTTCTCGCCAAACGGCCAGTTCCTCATGTCGGGCGACGGCGAAGGCAAGCTCTGCTTCTGGGACTGGAAGAGCACCAAGATGTACAAGAAGCTGCGCGCGCACGACCGCGGCCCGTGCATGGGCGCCATCTGGCACCCGCTCGAGCCCAGCAAGGTCGTGAGCTGCGGCTGGGACGGCCTCATCAAGTACTGGGACTAGTAGATATAACAGAAGATGGACGTGAACGGCATTCTGCTGCGTGTTAAATATGGCTCTATTATCAAAGGGGCTAAATAGGAATCCGGACTTAGAAGTCCATGCTCGAGAGCTCTCCGCTCGGCATCCAGACGGTCTCGCAGTCGGGAGATATGTCCAGATTCAGACCCAGCAGCGGCGAGCACTCGGCCAGCAGCGCCACGAGCTCCGGATCCGTCTGGGCCGACGACTGAACGTACTGCATCTGCTGCGCGGTCGAGTAGAACGGCATGGGCTCCACGGCGTCGAATATGGAGAAGCAGCCGTGGAAGTCGAGCGGGTCGTCCAGCCGCGGTGCCTCGTCCATGGACGTGGGCGACTGCATCGCTTCCGTTTCGGTCTCGGAAGCGTCCTCTTCCGCAGGGATCGCGATGCTGCGTGGACTGTCGACGCTCTTAGCGGTGGCTTCCTCTTTCTGCTCCTGTTGCTTGCGCTGCGCACGGACGAACGGCGCCGAGCGCAGGCCGCGCTTGCGGCGCGCGATCTTCTCGCGGTACTTTTGCGCGTGCGTCATGGTCTGGCGCGTGGTGCGCGTGGCCACGTAGGCCGCGACCTCCTTCCACGGGCCGGACGGGAAGAGCTCGAGCCCGCGCAGGAAGCGCTCGTGCTCCGCGTGGGTCCAGGCCCTGGCGTTGCTGTTGCTGCTGGAGGCCGAGGCGCTGGCCTTGTCCACGTGCACGTCGGCTTCCAGCGGCAGCCGGATGAGCTGGTCATGCGCGTCGCCGAGGAAGAGCTGGCTTTTGACGTCGGCAGAGATGGTCATGATGGATATGTGACTTAAGCACTGGACGGCGGATTCTGGAATGGCGACTTATCTTTTGGGTGTTGCGCCAGGCTTTCTTTGTTTAAAAAACGCAGAAGGAAGGACGCACGCACCAGCCCCAATGGCCGCAGGTGGCGGCCGCAACCATGGAATTGGGGAGGATGAGGCGAATGGGGCTCTATAAAATCCAGAGTTGTGGTTAGATTTGTATCGTGCGTGCTCTCTGCTTTTTAGGTTCAGCCAATCAGCGGATAGATTCAGACATAGAAGAGCCAATGTGTATACCATAGGGTGACCAGAGCCAACGTCAATCGACCCACCAACATTGGGTTGGGTAGATCAATGGCTCACTTCCTCTGTTGGACGCAATCAAATGAACTCTCTACGCAAATCGTGCTGTTTGTGTAACAGCGGTGCTACGGTAGGATATGTATACTGGATTCAGCAGAACCAGTGAATTTACCTTTGTGATGATTTGAGACTGATATGCGTTCGATCACGTTCAAAAACAGGGAACAAGTGCACGCTCTCTCTGCTAAAGAAAGCATGATGCTGAGGACATGTGCAGTGACTAGCTGTGTGGAAGCCGCTCCATCCTCACTCTCGTCATATTCGTAGAGCACAGTGTCCTCAAAAGCACACGTGAAAGAATCGTTTGTTCTTTTCCCATATACAGTACTGTACCGTTTTCTTCCACAATCTTTGAAGCCCCCTGCTGCTTTATTTAGGATCAAGAACACACTTACGTTACTTGCTGCATTGGCAGCTCTCGGTGAAGTCTACTTGAAAGCGGCGATAGCCTCACATTAGTGCATACTTCTAAATACGAGTAAATCTAACCAAGACGTAGCTTATAAAGTTTTTTATTCATTCTCATCGACTCGTTTTCCAAAATTCAAGCACACATATCTTTATCTACTACATGAAAGGATCTGTCGTCTTCCGCTGGACTGATTGAGGCCACTCCACTCACTTTTATATATATTCCGATCCATTTGTCGAGCCGTCGATTGCGTTTGCGTCATTCGTTTGTTGTTTCTGACGCTGGAAAGTGAATTATGTAGCGTACCAGATCCGGTCTCGGTATTGTTTCTCATGTTCCTTCATCGTTCATCAAGTCGACCAAAGTCACGGCGCACTGTCGAAGTCGGACCAGTTGGCATTGCTGAAGGCCACCAGCACGTCTCGAATGGCGTCGTCGGACAGCTCCAGCGCTTGGGCTACGAGCTCGTTCTCATCCGCCATGTCCAGTGGGCTGTGCGTGGAATCCATGGCTGGAGAGGACATAGGCTGCGATGGCGTCGAGCTCCACTCCAGACACAGACCCGAGTCTTGATCCTTGGTAGGCGTCACGGCGAGCGAAGTCTGCGAGACACTGCGCGGCGAGCGCTTGATACCTTGCTTGGCGGGAGACGTCATCCGTAGCATGGCATGCTGTTGAGCTCCATTGACGCCTACAGAAGCGAGCGTGCACGCGTCAGCGATACTGGACAGCGGCAGCAGCACACCGGGAGTAGTTACCCACTCCAAGCACGTCGTGTAAGTTTCGTCTTCGTCGCCTGCTGTCTGTGGTGTCATCAGCGAGGCGATTGGGCTTGAGATCACGCTGTGAGGGCGTGGGGAAATCCGAACGTGCTGGGCGTTGGTTTGAGGAGGGGTCTTGGGCTGGCGCGGCACGCGCGAGGGCTTCAAGCCACGCTGGCGACGCTGAATTTTCTGGCGGTATTTCTGCGCATGGCTCATGGTCTGTCGCGCTGTCTTGGTACCGACGCAGTCGGCCACAGCCTTCCAGGGGCCCTTCGGGTGCAGCTCAAGACCCATGAGGAAGCGTTCGTGCTCGTCGCTGGACCAGATGGAGTTGGAACGAGCCGACGGAGCCTTTGCTGGACCTGCATCTGCTTTAGCCTGTGCCTGTGTCTGCGCCTGTGCTGCTTGGTGGGATTGACGCGCGTTGCGTGGAGCTATGCAGATCAAGCGGCTGGTCTGCTGGTCGAAGAGCTGCTCGTGGACGCCGTGCGTGATGGTCATACTACTGCTGTGCTGCTGTGCTGTGGTGGGCTGTAGTCGAGTGCTGCTTTGCGATGTGCAAAACGAGATCTGAGCCTCGTAATGGCGGGCGCAGGGGAGCGCGGAGGACGAGTCTGCGCATTAGTCCGCCCTCGATTGCGCGTTGTGGGCGAAGGATTGTGCGCATGAGGATGCCGATCACCGCGCGCCGATCGGACGCATTGCTGCTTTGCTTATAGTGGATTTCTCACACTAGATTTAGGCACACGGGATTTTTTGTCCCAGAATGACCCACACTCACCATATTTCCTCTCCATAATAAGTATTTTTGTGTTTGAATTTTATTTTAATTAGTTACAGGTTTATGCAAATACACGGGAATGAATTTGGCTTTGTGAGATGTTCAATGACCTCAGTGTACCAAGGAATCGATGGAATATGCTATTAAACGGGATTTTGCCACTTCTATCGGATTAGAGAGAGTATCTTGCCCATGGATATCTATCGGTTTGGACAGGGAACTTGTGTCCTCTCGTGGGCGTGACACACGCCTTCTCGCCCCAATGGGCCTGCCAGCCACAGGATGGATCCTCATGCTCTATATACACTGGCCATGATCGCCGTACTCATTTCTAGGATGGCTGCGTGTGATCCAAAAGCCCCATCTGCCTCCATAAACATGGATCACAATCCGCTCCAAAGGTGATCTTCGTCCATAGAGTTGGTACGAAGACGTTCACTCACGCGATTTGTGAACTTGGTCAAGTGCGTGTCGATGCAGTGGAAGGGTCATCCATCCATGCTGAACAATCGGACGCATATCATAAGCCGTTTCTATAGTTATCTTATCCAGACTACTGTAGTTGGACGCACTCACCCAAGCAATTTGTTGGGTAAAGTTCGCTCGCAGAATTCTGATACTGCTTGGATCGAGCCCAAACACTCATGAGACTAATACAAAGATCGAGCCAAACCTACACTGTAGAATCGAATCAGGCCCATAATTCATATCCGTGGAAGTGAACACATCACTTCCAAATAGATGGAGACACTAAAACTCATGTTGATGCGCTGTAGCTACACTTTTACAGTACGAGCTGCGTTCGCACATGACAGTCCAGAATCTAGTCAAGCAGCCACGCTTGCCAAGATGCGCCCATATCAGACTTACAGTGGTCCGTCCTGGCAGAAAGAGCATGCAAAAATAGATCCTTCTGCCTTAGCATCCCGGTTACGGTAGCTTGTCGCACGCAATCTTAGGTGCTCACGGAATCCACACACAGGTGAGTGATGATGGACAGACGAGTGGAGTGGCGCATCTTCCTGCATTCTCATGGGTTCTCAGCAATAACGCAGTATTCAGCAGCGCAGCCCTCTCGCGTGGCTCCATCCATGGTTAAGTCCCCCTCCATGTCACATACGAACTTAGCGCTACTTCACACAAGACTTGGCGGTCGCGACGTTTCCTGGGCATTTTCCTGTCGAGTGAAAGTGAAAGAATGGATCACATGTGGGGAACTTATACTCTAATTTATAAACGCAATGCATTAACGCACAACTCCCTCCAACTGAACTAGCACCTATCGCTGCTTCACACTATGATTATCGCAGGATCCAATCGAGGGGATGTCTGGAAAAAGGATTGGTTCACGATCAAGTCGTTCAAGAACATCTCCAGCTCATAGTCCAGCTCGGGCTTCGTTGTGTCATTGAAGGCGTCGTCAATGCGAATGTGCACGTCGACCTCTTCAAGCGCAAACTCCACAGGCGACAGCAATGGTGGCGCTGGCTGCACAGACGCCACAGGCAGAATAGACGTCTGCAGCCAATCGTAGATTCCAGAAGCAGGGAGCGGCATAGGCTCGAGTGCTGGCGGAGTGTAAGGCTGGTAGCTCTTGAGCATTCTGCGATTACGTGCAATCTTGGCTCGGTACTTCTGCGCGTGAGTCATGGTCTGTCGCCGGGTGCGAGTGCCAACAAAATTGGCGATATTCTGCCATGGGCCGCTTGGGAAGATATCGAGGCCTTGCAGAAATCGCTCGTGCTCTCGTGCTGTCCATGGGACGCCGCTGCATCGTGGCGAGTTGCGGTCGCCAGATCTGAGCGTCGCTGGCATTCGAACGACTGATAACCGTTCTTGCATACTTGGGCTCGTGAGTGGGTTGAACAGCTCACTCTGGACACGAACAGAGATCGTCATGGTCTCGTTCCTCTTGGATCAAAATGCCGAATGATCTATCCCTTCTGCATCGCCTCGGATTGGATTTTAGTGGATGCATGTACCTAAAAATTGTACCTAGAAGTCGGTCTCCCCCATCGTATACTAAGGAGCCCATCACCGTCGCTGAGAATGCGAGGAGTCTGTATCAGGCGTTTCCTGCGAACAGAAGCCTGGCTGAGAAAGCAGTGGGACTGACATATGCGCTTGATGACAACGAAGCTGGAGCTATACACCGCAGCTGCTATGGTAGCCATCACTGCTAGCTCTACCATCACTCACAATTGCAGCGCACAGCCATGCGGTCACAGTGACTGCATGCAAGCCATTGAGCCGAACCGAGCCCACGTGAAACGAAACAACGCACTAAGGAAGCTGATATTTAGCATGCTAAATGTGCACCTAAGTATGCTTACGTTGAGGTCTATTCTTAAGGTATTCTGATTAACAATTTCATTATTCTTAAGTTATTCTGAGCGCACGCTATATGAGATCTATCAAGCAGTTTCCCACAGATTCGAGCACAGCACCATATCTGCATATTTGTAATCCGTGATGATATCGATGATCGGCAGCTCGTCCACTATGGAGGAAAGCACTTCGTCATCAATCAGGAAATCTTCAATCAAGGTGTCGACGAAGGCCGCCTCTCCTAATGCGACTACGCTGGCCGGATCGAACTGATTCGCACAGTTTTCCAACGGCTCTTGGTTGAGCAAGGTACTTTGTACGATGCATTCCAGATCGTCAACTAACACGGGCGATGCTGGGGCGATTGGCTTGGCCTTGGCATTGGTGATTGACCGCCCAAGTTTGCAGCGTTCGATTCTCTGGCGATACTTCTGCGCATGAGTCATGGTCTGTCGTGCTGTGCGAGTACCAACATATTCTGCAACGCCCTTCCACGGACCTCTGGGAAACAACTCCAGGCCTTTCAAGAACCGATCGTGCTCTTCTTCGCTCCAAGGCGTGCCAAGCCGCTTCGTCGCGCTTGTGGCGTCTTCGTTTTTCTTGAGCGGCAGGCGAATGACACTGGATTTCGCTTGACTGGTAGCTGCTTGTGCATTGGATTGGTGTCGAAACAATTGGCTCTGTACGCGCGAAGAGATGACCATGACGACGGCTTTAGTCGGCAATTAAGAAGTGCTGTCGCTCGTGATGAGGCAAATTGGCGAATGCCGCCAGTGTGTTCGCTCAGAAATGTATCGCTACAGTATTGAAGACCACGCCGGCCAGCGATGCGAAGGAACGGAAACACAATAATTGGAACAGCGAATCTATCTGAACAGAGGATGGGCTATACTCTACGCTCTGGCGGGAAAATTGGCCATGAGCCTACAGGAATATTGTACCTACACGGCAGGTGCGTCATAGATGGGTCGCATCTCTTAGTGGTTACAAACAGGTTGCACACAAGCAAATCAGCCGTAGTCTGCTCCTCTACGGATTGCTCCCGCTGCTCACTCAAAGCAGATCGTTTTAATGGGCAGAACAGCATTGTGCAATGTCGCAATTCATGGATTCTTCAATGACAGTGCGATAACGACGCAGACACTGAACTCCGATTGCTCCGCGAGCGCATCGCTTGGGTCTCAAAGGATGCGCTTAAAAATCCTGGGCTTATTGCATTGACATCTGAGCCGAAGCAGACGCGTAACAGGAAAACTGGTCGTATGTGTACCAGATTGAGCTTGCAGCATAGCATCTGGTTCTCACGAATTTAATAATACGAACGTTGCGGGCAAAGCGGCTCTCTATAATACGTTGCTGCTCGCCTACGATAATCTCGGAGCAAACTGTCTGCAGAAACAACGAGGCCGCTTAAGAGGCATGGATCAATAGAAGCACGACAAACAATTTCCGCCGAGATATTGAACATAACGTTTCCAGGTTTGACAGCGTTGAAAATCCACAGGGTGCCACGCGATTGCTCAGCGAGCGCATCATCCTTACGCGATACAGTTTCGCTTGCGTTATGTTAGACATCAGCTGATGCACGTCGCCTCAGCTGACGCAAGATCTGAGGAAGGTGCCACTGTGCTAAAACGTTGAAGTCTGCCTGCCGGTGGATTGCATCTGGAGCCATTTCCTATGGGTCCAAAACTGCAGACCGCAGCTGGTAGACGCATAATCCGTACTGTGTCTCTGTGTGGTCTCGAGAAGAAAAAGAGAAAGCGAAGAATATCCACTGGTGCGGAACGAGCGATCGCCTCTTTCCGGCTGCAGCGAGCCTTTTCGACGGACCAGGTCGTGTAACAATCGCACGATCTGTGGCTACAAATACTGTACAAGTGACATGAGGGTCCGAAAAGCGTTCGCAGCCACTGGAGCGCAACTGGAAGTGCTCAATATCTCAAGGGCAGGTTTGGGGGATCGACAAGACACTGCATTGCACACAATATACCAGCTCTCACACAACAATTGCTTACCACAATAGAACCAATTCATTGTACCCATTTAATACATATAGTTTTAAGCAATTGCCATATTACCACTCCACTTGCATGGACGCGAGGTCTTCGTATGGGTGAGCGTACATACGCGCATGTTCATACTCTACGTCCACGATTGGCGTGACGGGGAGCAGGTCATTGAGCAGTATATTGATCGCTTCGTCATCGAGGAGATCGTCTAGCATGTCTTCAGTCACGTTGATGCATGCTGCAGGCTCGTAGTTGTTGTTTGCTTGGTCGGCCTTGGATGCTCTTGGTGAAGTTTTCTTAGCGCATACAGAGTCGAAGCTCAGCATCACAGGATTGTCCACAGACGTTGGCGAGAGTGCAGCCTGTAGCTTGGTCGACTGGTAATTCGACAGCTTCTTTTGCTTGGCAACAGCGGCTTGGTTTACGCGTTGGCTACGCTCAATCTTCTGGCGGTACTTTTGCGCGTGCGTCATGGTCTGTCGAGGCGTGCGAGTGCCAACGTACTCAGCGATGGCCTTCCATGGACCGGTGGGGAAGATTTCAAGTCCATCAAGGAAGCGATCGTGCTCTTCCGTGGACCAAGGAACACCGCTGCGACGCTTGGAGGGTGTGTTCTTGTCTTGCTGCGTCAATGGCAGGCGGATCACGCGCGATTCTGCCTCATTGGCGTCAATGCTAGCCCTGTTGTAGACGCCGAATAGCTGGTTTTGCACGTGCGGAGAGAAGACCATCGTGAGAGGGGAGAACTTGCTGCAAGTTGGATGGAGGATTGGCCGTTTGGAAGGCAAATTCGAAAGTGAATGATGGACGCGACGCTTCACACGCTAAAGACCGGACCCCGTGGCGTTCACGACCTATCCCAGTGAGATGTATGGTAGTTTGCTTCACTTGATTGCCGGCTGCGTTGTGTTACGTTTCATCCATAGCCAGGACATAGAGCTGGATGTGATGGTCCTGGAGGCTCCTTGGGCGCTTAGGCGACGTTAGACCTGAGATGTCTAAGCTCCGCATGCAACGCTACTCACCTGGTTTCTAGGTATCTGGCGCGATTGAGAACAGTGGGACGGGAAGCCCACCAAAAAATCGCAACCTGATGAAGGTCCAACTGTCTCGTTCATGAACGTGAGGCCTGACAACTATGTGCAGTTGAACGCTGGATCCAGTCCAAGCGACGGGGATGGATACAGTGGGAAAGCACCATCCACTGGTCGTCAGTTGGTGCACAGGGCAAAAGCGCCGTCACACTTCGATCAGTCTCAAGAGGGAAACCGTCTGGTTCGCCTGCGTGATGGTCATTTGGTGCCAGTGGTACTTTGGCAACGAAGGCACCAGATACTTACTCACATTGCGCGGTCATGTATTTCATCCGAGGTCCTCGGATGAGTGCTGTACAGTGCATTTCCTTGTGGCATACAGGCAATGGTGATGAGGGGCGATCGACCTTCGCTAGGACAGAAGCCACGACCATACAATGCGCATTGTCACTGTACACAATTCGACGTGAACACATTCGTGCTAAAGTGTGCTCGTTCTTGTCACTCATTCAATGCACAGTCTATTTTTTGCTGAGTAATTTAACCGGATATTTTCTCTCCACCAGATTGCTCAGCGCGCATCCCTGAGGCGAGCTGAGGCGAAGTGTGCGCCTCAGCTAGAGCACCGAAAAAGTTGAAGATGAAACCTGGGTATTTTTAAATACTGTACACAGGTGAGGCGGTTTTTAAAAATACCGCCTCACCTGTATAAAAGCTGCTGGTAGATATGGGTTCAGGTGGAACAAAAAACTAGCCGAACTTAGTGCAGGATCGCAAAACCAGAATCGAACTTTGTGTCTGAGTTGACAGAGCACTCCAGGAGTGCATCCGGGTGAACGAAAGCAATACTGTAGAACACATCCAGTCATCGCAGACGTGGCGGCCATTTCAGCAGACATGGTCATGTGACGATCGTACAATCTGTGGCTACATCCACGAGTGTTTGCCACGATATGCTCGTCCAGCTGCAGTGAGGCATAATTACTCAGCAGCGCAACTGGCAACGCTCAATATCCACGAATATTGGATAACTGGCTGGATTTTGTGTGCAAACACAACTCAATAAATGCGTTGAGTGCTAAACACTGTTCCTCTCATTTTGGTTACCAATCTACATGGTTGGCTTGGTCTTCGTGTGTGCTAGAGTACATGGGTCCATTTGTAAACACTTCGTCTGTAATCGGCATGATCGATACCAGATCATTTAACAGCAACGCGATATCCTCATCATCGAACAGGTCCTCGAGCATGTTTTCAGTCACACTGGAGCAGTCGATCCGCTCTTGTCTCGCCGTGGAGTTGAAGTCAGTTGAATCGATCTTGATTTCCTTCGTATTAATAGCTCTTGACTCGAGGGCAGTAGTATCTACAGACGTTGGCAACAGTGAGGTCAGCGACTTGGTACACTGGCGCTGCTCGGACTTCCTTTTCCTGGCAATGGTGGCTTGATTTACTCGGTGGCTTCGCTCAATCTTCTGTCGGTACTTTTGCGCATGCGTCATGGTCTGTCGAGATGTACGGGTGCCGACGTACTCTGCGATGGCCTGCCACGGACCAGTGGGGTAGATCTCGAGCGCATCAAGGAAGCGATCATGTTCTGATGTGGTCCAAGGGATGCCACTACGTCGCTTTGAAGGCTTCATCTTGTCTTGTTGAGTCAATGGCAGTCGGATCACACGCGATGCCACCCCATCAAAAGTGGTTGTGGCGGTGCTGCTTGAGATGCCGAATAGCTGGTTCTGCACGTGGGCGGAGAGCACCATGTTGAAGAAATAGTGAGATTCCTGGAAGTTGCGTGGCAGCTTGTCCGTTTGCTGGACAAATTGGAAAGTGGCGACTGTGACGCTTCACCTGACAGACCGAATGGGGGGAAGTTTCCGCCATCATGGAACGCCTCAACACCAGGATGGACGATCGATCGACCTCATCCACTTGTTTGCCGGCTGCATGCGTACAACGGTCATCAGTTCCACATGTGGACATAGTCGGAGCCTGAACCCAAAACTAAAAAGTGCCACCCAAAGGTGATGCACATAAACCATGCCTGACTTCTGCCTTTCGCACTGTTGCGGAAGACAGGCCGTTCGCGAACAGTGGGACGCGCCACACTCACCTGGGTCTTTGTTCCGCCATGATCGTGTGGATGGGCCACTATGTACAGTAGACCGCTGGATCCTGCGCCAAGCGACGGGTGGAGGCAAGAGCGACCCACTGGCGTCACCACGATCTATGGCCTCGTGCCGCACGAACGAAAGCCGTGGAAAGCCACGAGCAGAGCGCGCTCGATTGTGCGGTGTTGCGTTGATAAACAATGCTTTGATAAGTAAAAGGCGCTGGTAAACACATGTATCCATTCATTCTCAAAGCTTATTCCATCATGCACTATGAATTTATCCGCTCATGTACGCAAACTACCACTTTAAATATTGGCCAAAACTGCACTCTAGAGCTGGAAGTCAAACGGCACATGGCTGGGGATGAATGCGGGCTCCGGAAACGCATACGTGGACATTGTCCAGTAGGTCTGATCAGCGATCGGGTCTGTGAACCCGATTTCGTTCAGGATCGACGTCATGTCCAGCTCGCTCTCGAAGAAATCGCCTTGGACGTCTGCTTGCAGTGGCGCAATCACAGGCAAGTTGATGGTCACTGGCAAACTCGTAATGCGAGGCGAGGAGGTCCACTGGCATTGAATCACGGTCTCAGCCTTGAAATGCGCATCCATGCTGGAGTCAAAGCCGGGGTAGGCGCTTTCGGTGACCGAAACCGGCGATTGGGCAACTTGCGGGTGTTCGGCAATCTTCTCGGCCTTGGCCTCCGTTGCTGGCGCAGGAGCAGCAACATTCGCCTTGCGTGAGGAGACTTGCAATCCGCGCAGGTTGCGCTCAATCTTCTGGCGGTACTTCTGCGCATGGGTCATGGTCTGGCGCGGTGTGCGGGTGCCCACGAAGGCGGCAATGTCCTTCCACGGTCCTGACGGGAATACCTCGAGGCCTTTCAGGAAGCGGTCGTGCTCCTCAGTCGACCAGGGCGTTCCACTGCGGCGCGTTGGACGCGTGACTTTGCCCTTGAGCGTTGGCGGCAGGCGAATGACGCGCGACGCTTCTTTGGATTGGCGCTGGAGGCAGACGCCATCGCTCTCAAACAACTGGCTGCGCACACGCGATGAGATGGTCATGTTGGCGTTGGTGGCTGATTCGCTGGTGAGTGGGTGATGGCAAAATGCTGAGTGGCTGGTCCAATGACAGTCACCACACGTGACTCGTCGGGTGAATGGCCGCTGCGGAATAGCGTGCTTAGGCTTATCATCTGCGTCCAGTTACATCCTGTGTTGCGTATACGGTACAATCCTTAGAGTGATGAGGCGCAGAGTGGAATACAGGCCTGGCTCTTGGCCGCAGGCTAGATGCTTTTGCCTCACAGAATTATCATATTTTGCTACGATTTAGAAATTTTAGCGGATTAAACGCAAAACGGAGCTGTATTGCAGGTAAAAAAAGCCAAGGCACTATTTTTTTAGTGGAACGTAAATACTTAATTGAATATTGTTTGTTTTGACACAAACCATCGTAAACAAGAGCGATACGACTTAATACGATCTTGATCTTCACTGTCAAGAGTTCTCTTATGCCATCTTGCTAAGCCAGTGATGGAGCACATGCGTCTGGATAAGTCCAGTAAACTTGGCATCCATCAGGAATTTGAGTTCACTACCTCAATATTTTGCGCCTGACTGCATACGCACACACATATTCGTATTTTTCTTGATATATTATATCAAGAAAAATACGAATATGTGGCACGCTTACCATATTATGGTAAGCGTGCCCCTAACCATCACATCAGGTGTGTTGTAACTCTCCTTCCGCAATGTTCGCACGCAGTGAAAGTGAAACAGTTCAAGTGCAGAATCAAAATACGGTAAAAGAGAACACTTTTTGCAGTCCGCTCAAGGTAGGTACGCGAACACTTCTTCGCTCGTTTTCTTCTTGTGTCAGGCTGACGATTGTCATGGGCTCTGGAGATGGGTGATGGATACTAAGATTTTGGAGGACCTTTCTAATGTAATAGGAACGTGCAGCAAAAATCGAAAGTTGAACTATACACCTACAGTATACTGTAACAGCGCGGGTACAATTGCACCCACAGATCGTCCGATCGTGCAGCAGCGACCTTGAGATCTTGAGACATGGAGATGAGAGCTCCTCCTCCTCAACATGAGTTTACGCAGCGTTTATGCACATAATCAACCAAATTTTGGAGAGCTTTTGAATGCAGAGATCCCGCAAGGCAGATGGTTCGAAAACTTGTGGCTCGGCATAGCTTTGGTAGCCATATTGCCGCTGCGGAGGACGAAGAAAGGCAACTTGAGTCTAGCATACAGTCGTTGCACACTGTACCCAAGGGATTAGTCCATGCTTAAATTTCAAATGGCTTCGTTGGAATTTATTACTGAGCTCTCCGGAAGAAAACTACAGCTTGCTGTACACAGTACGAGGGAAAAAAAATGCAATGAATACAGAACTGCGCTGTAGTTGCTTCGTACTGACGTTGAATTGTGTTACTGCTGTACTGTATGAGCCACAACTGGACTATTTTCATCAAATGCAAGGCAACAACGCCAGCTCTCAGACGAGATTGATGAGCGTGTCAGTTGTGTCAGTCCTGATGAAACGACTCAACGAATGAAAACCTCTTCTTCTCCAGAAAATACTGTAGAAAGAATGTTACGAATAGTTCTCAATATTCCGCATTCTTCCTCCCTCATCATCGACTGATATAGTGCCACTGTCGGGCATGTGTCGTTTTAGGCATGTGAAGCATGCCTCATCTCTTGAAAACGCAACCGAAAATGTAGAATATAGTCTAGGATAAGTTGTGATGAGGAATTGTTGATCAGCGCTCCAGGCTGCTGGTGTTGCAGCTTCATGCAACAGGAATTGAGTGGTGAAGAACGCAATTACGCAATGTCCGTCTGTGGGTTTTGTCCTTGACGAAAGGCTGTGCACGGGTGCGCAGGTCTCAGCTGTTCAGCTGGAGTCTACTGTACTTCCATCGTCAGCACTGCAAGTCTTAGAGCTCTGGAGCAAGAGACAGTGCCTTAAAGTGTTTTTATATCCTGGGGCGCCTTCTGGCGCCAAACAACTGCCTCTGAACCCAAGAGGTGAGAGCAGCCAATGAGCACGTTAGGGTTGGAGGTAACTGTAAACTGAAGTGAACCACTTCATGCACATCAAATCAAAGCTGATCGGCTTGACAGTGTTCTCTAAAGCCTGCATTTTACTGTACAGTTCGTATCGGAATGTGTTGAGTATTCTTGATGCCAATTCCTCCGATCCAGTAGCCAGCAGTGTATTGCACGGCTTTGCAAGTGGAGCGGGCAAGCATCTCTGTGTCGAAAAAGGCTAAGTCTGCGACAACACTGCACGGCTGAACAGATTTCCATGGTCTTCCCATAAACCTTGCGCATTGCTCAACCCATTCCGGGAGTGCACTTTGTCTGCATGCATTACAGTATAAAAACTCGAGAAATGCTCTTCAACACTGTTTGCCGTTAAATAGTCCCAGCGTAATGAAACAGCGAACATCGCCATATTCAAGACATATAATCAACGGCTGGAATCAAGTGACTGTGTAAGTTTGACATTATCTTTTTTCTTTTCATTAAGTTTGACATAATCACGTGCTGTCGAAATCTTGCCATGTGAACTGGCAGCTGACACCCATCCGGAAGAAGCCAGATAAAGTTACTGTATCCATCAGAAAATTTCGTTTGATACTGATTTTGAAAGTGAGTTATGATGCTGTACGCTTGAAGCTGAGGAGGGGCGATCTTTCTGCTTTGCGACCTGATCGGTCTCAAAGACGGCGCCCGATTGAGGATACCGGAGATAAGATAACGAAGCACAGGGCCGCATCCTCTTCATCAAGGCCGACTGGCTCATGAAACTCAACATCCTGATGCAAAACAGAACTTCCCATGTCTTACTACAATACATTCCACACTTATTATCGGATTGGGTTGGTACCAAAAAAACTGTTTGCAATCGCGTCCCAGAGCTCAGCTTCTGAGCGACCCATACTTTGTTGCGAGGGCAATACTGCATGGTCACTGAGATTGCAGTGAACTTCTTGCGACGACACCAGCGGCTCAAACTCATTGAGAAGCGATACCAGGCTATCTTCCTGAATGTTCCATTCGTATGTGGGTCCGGTGGTGTACGGCGCGACCTTGTAAGTCACTGGTTCCGTCTTGAACTCGACCCGCGTTGTGATGCATGGCTGGAGCTCGATCTGCTGTTTGGGCATCTGGGGCGCGTGCTTGCGTTGTCGCTGTTGGTTCGAAGTCCGCAGACTCGGGCTGCGCTTTCGTCGTGCGATCTTCTCGCGATACTTCTGCGCATGTGTCATGGTCTGGCGCGTGGTGCGGCTGCCGACGTGCTCAGCAATGAGCTTCCACGGACCAGCAGGGTACTTCTCAAGTGCAAGCAGGAACCGATCGTGCTCCTCGGTCGTCCAGGGCGTTCCGCTTCTGCGCGTGGGCTTGGGAGGCGCCTGCGACTGCTCGATCCGGATGACGTGCGGAGCTTTGGAGTGCTGCTCTTCGTTGAAGAACTGCTTGGCCACTCGCAGCGTGATAGTCATGATTATAGTTGGTCTGTTGTGCTTTGGACTGGGCAAAGTCGTTAATGTCGCTCGAGAAGAGTCACCTTTCATCCGCGTCTTCTGGTCCGCCCCGTGCCATTGTGCACCTCAGAAAATCCACTCCAGTTGCAGTGAAGACCCTTTCTCTCGATATTTGATTTTCCCACATTTCAGCCAATCAGAAACGAATATAGTGGTTCGAAATTTCTTAGTGTGCCCAGAACGCAGATTGGAGCGGAATGTGCCCATGTGCGTCATGGCTTCATCGCCGCATGAGCCGCAGGATGATGGATTATCCATATTGAATCCAGTTGATTTAAGCAATCTCTGGTGCGCAGATGCGGCTACTTAATACCAAGGGCGACAAACGTGATCATAGACCACAAGAGGAGGGTTCACGAAGATCGCGAAGTCATGGGCAGGCGACGCTTGAAGCCATGTCCGTGTACCGGTACAGGATTGAGGACCGTTAGAAGCAAGGATTCGACTGTAAGCAAAACCGACGAGGCGTTGGCGCCACACAGAATGCGTGATGGGGTGTCTTGCGTTTAAATTGGCGACTTCATGCGATTGTCTCCGTTGACATGACTTTCGCTTACGCAGAGTGTGCTTATGTGCAAACGTATTTCCTTCCGGCCAGTCGCTACTTGAATGAATTAAGTTGATTTATTGTGTCGTTTTGTGATAATGAAGAGGCAACGAGCCACTCAGCTGCATGCACAGGGACTTGTGCCATTCTCAATCAAGGGCTGGATTTTGTCTGTGGTTTGGGCCAATGCAGCTGAGCCCAATCTGTAGTCACTCTTTTGAATTTGACCTTCACTTGTCAGCTCATGTTTTGGTAATCACACATTTGATCTCAATATAGCATTTATTTACGCATTTAGCACACTATCTTACATAAATCACTCCTTATTCGGTGCGCCGGCAGAGCGGGCAGCTCATGCTCGTGTTGTACCAGTCGATGACGCAGTCCTCGTGGAACTGGTGCGAGCACGGGAGGCGGACCATGGGCGATCTGACCTCCAACGCGTCCGAACTGGGCTGCGTGGCGCTGCTGTCGCTCAGGCAGATGCAGCAAGTGGCCGACTGGTCGTCGTCCTGCGGCCCCACGTCCTCGATCGCGAGAATGGCGCCGACCTGCGACCGACCTGCGTCCTTCTGCGCCTGCGGGAACTCCAGCGAGTCCTCGATGAAGAAGCAGATGCGCCACAGGTTGGCATGCGAGTCCGGGGAGCTCCACTTGTGGTTGCGCAGCAGGAAGACGGACAGGTCGGCGTAGGTCGCCAGCACTTGGTGCACGAAGAGCTGCAGCCCCTGTCGTCGCTCTCGGATGATCCCTGCCGTGTCCGAGCGCATATGCTTGCGCGGGAAGTTCGGGTCGAACGGCTTGCGCAGCGAGTTGGACATGAGCAGCACCTCGGGCGAGTCGTCCATGGCCGTGGCCTCCCAGTCGCGCACCATTTGCAGCAGCTTCTGCCGGATGAGCGCGAACTCGCTGTAACGCTTCTTGAGCAGCCACTCGCCCGAGTCGCCCACGCGCACGCGGCTGCGGATGCGCATGGAGTAGACCGTGAACCTCGAGACGGAGTGGTCGGTCGAGACGCCGATGGTGTCCACCTCGATGGCCAGCTTGCTCACCTCGTGCTGCCGCGCCTTGGACAGGCGACGGTACTTGGGCTCGTTGAACAGACTCGAGGAGCTTCGCAGACGCGCTTCCATGGGGATTCAGTAGCTGTGGAGATTTGAAGCAGATGAGGAAATGGCTTGAAGAACAGAGAACGAGTAGGGGGGTTTAGTATGAAAAGAACCCTAGATTTGCTTATGTTTGAATGAAGCAGCGGATCCATGTGCCTGGGACTGGGCTGCAGATTCGCTCTGGTCACCATCATGGCTGAATCTTTGATTAAAATGGAGATTAAAAGCATGTAACTCTCCCACTGGCGTGCCGCCCCAAGCAGCAGAGGCATAGTTTATCCTGGTACAAGCGAATCTCGGATGGATTTTTCTCTAGGAGTTTACTTTGGCGACATGGAGATGGGCTTTTCAACACCAGAGAAGGATCTGGAAGCTGTTAATGTCGATGCAAGCATCGCTTATAAACGCTGACACCATACAGTCAATCATGAGTAATCAGCTATTCCATGCCGGAACTACAGTCACTGGAATCCACGTCAATTTCAATGAGAACTTCATGTCAGCATTTCTACTTTGGTCAGCGGCCTGACCTGGAGGATATCTTGTGCTGCACGCTGCACTTACAGCTTCAATTACAGTGTCAGGACAGAGCTTCTTTCTGATTCCCGTAGAGGTGTTCACCGAGCCAGTAGACATTGAGCTCGTGGTGCTGGCAGTGTTCACCAAAGCAGTCGTAGTCGTGGTCGTGGTGCTGCCCGTGTTGCTGACCACAGTCGCTGGCGTTCCAACGGAGACATAGGCGTTTCCGTTTCCGGTGCTTTCTTCGGTCGTTCCCGTAGTCGATCCGTTCTTCGTAGAAGCTGTGTTCGAATTCATCATGATCCAGACGAAGTGTTGGTGCTCGACGTGGAACTCGTAGTCGTTGAAGAGTTGGTGGTCGAGGAGGAGGAACTGAGTGCCCGACGTGGAGCTGTTGGCGGAGCTCATCAGGTAAGGGTAGTTGTCGTTCTTTTGCTGGCCGTCGTGCGTCCAGAAGCCAAATTAGTGCTCGTATTCGGCCGACTGCGTCGTGTCCTCCTCGCGGCAAACGCACATGGCAAACCAGAACTTAGGGAACGACGCATCACCTGTGGGCGGCGACCAATCCACGATGAGCGTTGTAGTAGTCCACAGCGCGCCGCCGAATCGGCTGACGTGCTTGGGGCATCATCTCCTGTCGTCGGGAAACCTACTTCCGTGAGACGAACCAGGCTGGCATTCCCAACAGCCGTCGCGACTTGCTCCCACAGACTGTCGAGGATCGCGGTCAGCTTGCTTCCACTGCAAATTCACGCCAGGTTTTCCTTGAGAGTCGTGATCTGGTCCGAGTAGCTCGCAGCACGTACTCAGTCCTGTGCCGACCTTGATGCCATGGCAGTATTCATCATCACAGCCAGCATCCTTAATATCGGTCACGAAGCTCACGATTTGTGCAGCGGTCGGTCCAGTCCTGGTACATGTTCTCGTTGCCCACCAGCACCCAGCACCGTATCGATGGCGTCCGGGTGGTTCTTCACGGCATTGACAGCAGCGGAAATCAGGTCTGCCATCCAGGAATCGGTCGTCATGTACACTTCGAGGTCGAGAGTGAGGCCGTACCTGGCAGTGATTGGAGCGATACTTCGAGTAGTACGTGCGCACGTTGGTAAATTACTTGGGAATGACTTCGATATCGGCTTCGACGGCAGCGCGGAAAGCTGCTAGATCCATGTCTCCAGCGTTGACCGGGTACGAGTCCAGGTGGAATGGGTCGTAACACACGCCCATGTTGCCGTAGCCAGCACCACAGCACATACCGAAGCCTTGAGCGATCGAAGGGAGATGACCATATTGTCTTGCAGCTGAAGGCTTGAGCGAGATCAATGCAGGACGAGGAGGCCCAACAGGTCGAAACGAGCGAGTGATCTCGAAGGAGGAAGTTGGAGAGTGAGGAACGGTGGGCCATGAGGAGCAATTGGTGTCGACGCTTCGTCATAGAGCAGGCTAGTGTCCGACGCACACAGAGCGCAAGCCTGTTGGTGCGTGATGCTGAATATGCGCAGCAGTTGAATCCCAGAACCTTTGTCGAGTATCGTGGGCAAACGTCTCGGGCGATTCTTTCTTGGTGATCATCCAACTTCTGCCCGTCTAGCTGGCAAACCCTCTCCATCACAGTGAGGTCGGCTTCACGCAAGGGCCAACGTCTTGCCCGCGCTTATTGCTGAGGAGGAACCGTGATGCGCCTCCTTAGCGTGACTGTCGTCGTTGTCTTCCGTGGCTCCAATGGCGTCAACGACTTGCTGGATAATATAGGATAGGATATCACTTGTTTTAGGACGATTGTGGTGTGAAACACATTGAACAACATTCGAGTGAAGATTTCAAACCAAATCTAACTTAGCAGATGAAGTCAATGCCGGATGAAGCATGCGTCGTATCTACAGTATTGCTTACGCTTGAGACGCAGGCGAAGTGTGACTGCGGGATGTCTGTACAGCAAGTCGGCTGCTGGAGTTCAAGTTGAAGTTGATGGCAACAAAGCAAAGTGCGAGTTGTTGTTTAACAGCGATAGACAGACACGCGGGAGGCAGCTTGGAGAAGGATGCAGAGAAGCGCTGTTCGGCATTTGGACGATGAAGCTATGTACAGTAGATCATTGGGGATGTCCATTGAGCAAGGAGAGCAGAATGGTTGGAGACGCAGCGCGCGAGAGATCTCTGTATCTGTGCTCCATGTCACAGCATTCTCTTTCGAAGCTCCATGGCAGCACCACATCACAGAAGTTCTTCCCGCCACGACAGCACACGGACGACTGGGAGGATACGACATGTACTGTCATAAAGAGAGCATACCCACACGACATATTGCTTTAAGTTTGAAACGAAGCGCATGGTTCTCGTCCATCAGTGGTTAGGTGTCTGGTATATACATTGTTCAAGATGTCTTCTTTATTTTCTTCAAACCTGTACTGGGATAAGTTACTGTATAGAGCTGCCAGCCTGGCGATGGCAATCCCTATCCCCTCATGGCTTCTGTCGCTTGAACCTGCGCGAAAGAATGATCCTGTGGCGTCATCCATAGCCAATGCGATTGGATCCATAGGCTATTCACATAAAGAGAGAGAGTCATTGTCTGCATAGAACTCAACTGGATTTGTCTGTGAGAAAATTGAAAATGCCATTGTATGCGAGAAGGCAGATGAGGGCGGGTGACGCGTGTCCCATACATCCACTGACTGAGGCCGTCTCAGTTGTCCATACAAACCACAAGTCATGTTCTTTTTCTCCAAGGGCGGTCGGAACCAGCGATTAGGTGTTACTCGCAGATGTACCGCCCATCATTTCCCTTTGCATACATTCTTTCATATGAGGTTCTTTTTTTCGAGATCGCTGACTTGTGATTGGCTGGAACATCGCTCCGGATGTTTTAAGTGGAGTCGTCCCTGTCGCTCTGGAAGACCCCGCGCATGCCCATGAGATCCCTCACTATCCAATTTGCCACCAGGAGCTCAAGTGGCAACCAGAACAGACAGACCCAAGCACCCGATTGCATGCAATCGCCCCGCCCCCAGACCCTCAAGCGACCTCTGACCATGACGACCTCTCCCTCCTACCGCAACACCATGGAGCTCTTCTGCGAGCACGGCCAGGCGCGCCGCCTGCTCAAGGCCCGCCACCAGGAGATGAACAAGATGGAGATCAAGACCAAGACGCTCAGCGCTGTGCTCTACGAGCAGTCGCTCGAAGTCTCGCGCTTCACTGTGTACAAGTTCCAGATCAAGAGCAAGGTGCGCCGTGGCGACACGGGCGAGTGGATGCTCGCCAAGCGCTACTCGGAGTTCTTCGCCTTCCGCCGCGACATGCTCAAGCTCATCCAGCAGTGGGAGCTCAAGAACGAAGAGTGCCAGAAGTCTGCCTCGCGCGAGTTCGTCGTGCTCTCGAACGCGCTGCGCCGCCTGATCATCCCCAACTTCCCGCGCAAGCACATGCGTCTGGACACCAAGAGCATCGTGGACGAGCGCCGCCCCGTGCTCGAGGAGCTGCTGCGCAAGCTGCTCGAAGTGTACGCCGACATGTCGGTCTACATGTACAACAAGCAGAACGTTAAGGACGCGAATGAAGCCGATGCGCTCCTGAGCAAGATGTTCCTGTGCCTTGAAGCCTTCCTGGACATCCCCAAGACCCAGAAGGAGGCCGAGCGCCGTCAGATGGCTGCGATCCTAGCGCTGGAAGAAGTGACAGTCGAAGCCAAGACCGATGGCTGCCACGACCGCACTTGCTGCATCTGCCTGGACGACATTGAGACGGACGATGAGGACGAGGAGGACCAGGTGGAGGCCGACAAGATGGTCAAGCTCGGCTGCGGCCACCAGTTCCACGAAGACTGCGTCATCGGCTGGTTCAACGCCAGCACGACCTGTCCGCTCTGCCGCCAGCCGGCCTTCGAGGAGGAAGCGCTGTCGTTCGATGTTCAAGCGCATTAAGCTTGTAACCCATGTCTATCTAATAACTCATAACTATTCAACAATCAAAGTTGCCATTATCACCACTTGAGACCTCTATCATCGCTCCTGCAGCAGATTCTCCAGCACCTTGCGGTTTCTCGACTCCATCGTGAGCGGCGTGAACGTGCACTCCTGCCGCTCCTTGGCGCGCATCTCTTCGCGCACGCGCAGTCGGCGGCGGATCGAGTCCTTGCTGGACTCGGACAGAGCGAACGGCTTGGGCACCGTGTAGTTGCGCGTCTCGTTGTAGGACTTCTGCAGACAGAAGACCTTCTCCTCGCGCTGCTTCTGCTCCTGCTGCTGCTTCTTGGCCAGCTCCCGAAGCTCCAGGAACCTCCCGAGACCGCGGACGATCACAGGACGAGATCGCTCTTCAGGCGCAGGCTGCTAGGCATCATGAACACAGGTGAGCTCTTGCATCATGAGGTGTGCACTCATCCATACCTGTGTCTTGGAGGTCCCTCGTTGCGGCGGAGGCGACGGAGAGCCTTTGGCTGGCGATTTGCGGGGCTTCGAGCCTCCATTCTTGCCCAGATTCGGCTGGAAGGTGCACTCCTGCAGCTCCTTGAGCTCCTGCTCGTTGCGCTTGGCCTCCAGCGCCTGGGCTTTGCGCTGCCGCTCGGCCTCAATGTGGTCCAGTAGGTGCTCCGACTTCCAGATGGACTTGGCTCGAGCCCTGTCCTTGGGCGTGCTCTTGCTGGCCGAGGCGATCAGCGTGGGCTGGAACGTGCACTCGGCCTTCTCGGCCTGGTCCATCTCCTGCGCCACGCGAGAGCGGTAGCGCTTGTTGGCGAAGTACTCCTGCAGCGATCGTCTCGAGTTGGGGTCTCGCTGTTGAGGCAGGCGCAGCGCTGCAGCGTCCACGTTCGAGTGCGGCTCTGCGAGCGCGTCGATGCTCGTAGATCGTGCGAGCGCTCGCGAGATCGGGTTGATCTCGGGCTTGAACGTGTACTTGGAGTACGCCTCCTCGCGCAGCTGCTGCTTCTTGAGCTCCAGAGCCCTCGCGTCGTTGTACGTCAAGCGATACAGCTTCTGCGAATTGTTCTCCACGAGCTGATCCGGCCGCAGCTGCTTGAGAACGTCGTTGGCGTTGCCGATATCGGGCGTGAACAGCTTCTGCTGGCCGCCTTCGTTCGCGTCCTCGAGCGACTCGAGCTTCTGCTGCTCGCGGGACTGGAAGTACTGCTGGCGAGACACAAAGTCCATCTGGAACTCGGGCTTGCGCTGCACGATCCTGAGCGTCTGCTCGTTGATCGTGGGCGCGAACGGCTGCTCCTCCAGCGCGTCGTAGTACTCCTGGATCGCAGCGCGCTTCTCCAGAAGAGACTCAGCGTCCTCGGCCAATCGGTCAGTGACCGTTTGCGGCTTGACAGGAAGCCCGTCGTCCGTCGTGTAATGCTCGCCCTGCTTGGTCGCCAGCAGCGTCTCGGCGATCGCTCGGCTCGTTGGATTGATGTTGGGCGTGAACGAAGTCGTGAGCCCTTCGTCGTAGTCGACCTGCTCCCGAATGCGGTCCATGTGCTCTGTCTAATGCGTTCAGACGACTGACGTTGAGACAGAGAGATCACGCTGGTGCTGTGTGTCTATCTACGTACCTTTGCTCGCTGCAATTGGGAGACGCGCTCGTGAATGGGCTTGTAGTCCACCATGTTCGCCAGCCGCTTGGACGTCTCGTTGATTTTGGGCTGGAACGTGCAGTCGGCCTCCAGTCGCTCTTGCTCCAGTCGCATCTTGGCCTGCTCGCGCAGTTCGTACCTCGTTGTTCCGTCCAAATGCAGGCGCTGGATCGTGTTCTGCGTCTTCTCCTGCGGAGTTAGTGCCGATTCAGAGTAGCGAGGGCGGTCGCTGAAGGATTTACGTCGAGGACTGAGCGAGAGCCACGGGAAAGCCATCGTGCCAGGCCGAGAGGACGACGTGTTGGGCTGGGACTTCTTTCGCGTGGCCACTGGAGGCTTCTGCGTATTGGGCTGGAACGTGCACTCCTTGAAGCTCTCCATCTCACGCATGAGTCGCTGTTTCTCGCGCTCGGCGAAGGCGTGCGTTCTGGGCCGAGCCAGGTACTCGATTCGCTTGGACACGACTGGATTGGTGGTGTTTGCTGGACGCAGCGTGGACTGGTACTCGCTTCCTCGGTGGATTTTAGCGTCTTGACCTCCATCCGAGGCGTACTCATCGATGTAATCGGCTTCAGAGAACCTTGGATCGCCCTCTTCCGAGTCCTCCAGCATTGAAATCGCCTCCATCTTCTCCTCTTGGATCTCTTCACGATCGAAATCTGGTTCTTGAAGACCGAAGGCGTCCTGTCGAGGGCGATAGCTGGACTCTTCATCCTTGTGCGGGCGTGCTAGCAGTCGCGAGAAGATGGAGGCCCCAGTCGTCTGCTGTGGATTCAATCCAGTGTCCTCGTCTTCGCCATTGGACTCGTATCCAGTGTGGACGCCATTCCCGTTCACGATGTCCGAAGCGTAGAACAGCTCGTCCTGGTCTTCATCCGACGCCCAATCGCCTCTGTCTGGCGAAGGCAGAGCGTGTTCGTCTGGAGAGGCGTCGAAATGGTAGACTGGCAGCATGGACGACGGCGGAGTCGCATGTTCCTCCTCCTCTACTGACATCGACCGCGCACTAAAGAGCTTCTGCAGCAGCTGAGACCGCTCCTCTTGCGTGCTGTAGCGATTGTTCTGTGCTGGAGCCATGGCGTCTGGCGTACTGTCAGCACTTTGATGCGATGGAGGGAGCTGCCGCTTGCGCATGGTCGCTTGGCGCTCGGCCGAGAGCTTGGACAGGATCTCGCGTCGCCTCTCGTCCTGCGAAGCACAAGAGCACAGTCAGATGCGAAGTGAGGCGGATGAGCCTCTGTGAGTCATTCGCTACCGATAGCACAGGCCTCGTCTTGGGCTTTCGGGAGAAGAGCGAATGGTTATCTACACAGTCAAGCATGTGTGGTGAGCCCAAAGCAAAGGCTGCAGCTCATAGAGATCTCAGACCTATCGCGCTCTGCTGCGGATGGACTGGCTGGCCATGCTGCTCTGGTCTCTGGGCAGTGGAGAGATAGGCTTCGGCCGCTCGCAGCTCTTCCTCCAGCTGCAGGAAGCTCAGCCCATCGGCCGACGTCATGGCTGCCAAGTGCCGACGAAGCGACGCGGGTTTGATCGACGGGTTTTCAGCAGAAAAACCTCACGGGTTTTAACGACCCGACCCGAGAGAAAGTTGAAGCTGGAAGCAGGATGACCATCACTCCTACAATTGGACGCCATGGCTGATCCGCCGCTTTTCCGCGTGCATGAGATGGGGGCCATGGCGATCGGACAGACGCATGCGAGATGGATCGGCAGCGCTTGACAAGAGTCGCTCATGTGATCTTGTCTGCTTCTTGGCCATGATAACAAAGGATTCGCCAGTGTGCTGATAACGTTATGAACCACGTTTGAACATATTGAGTTTGGAGGGAAGAGAGATAAGGAAACGTTTTGTTCTGAAGAATGCTCTCGGATAGACAAGTGTCCCATGGAGTGCACGGAGCTCATTCATTCATTCCCCCTCCTTGCGACTGCTCTATATGTTCATTTCGTTATAAATGCGAATGTTCGGGCATCGTTCGGAGTAATTTTCCAGCTTACATATGTAGAGTGGCACCAAATTAACTGGATTTTCGCAGGGTGGAACATGGCCAAGTTCCTTATGTGCACTTCGTTTAGGTGAAACAAATGCCACTTCTTTCCATGGGCTGAAACAATCTGAAGAAAAGCAGCAGATTGTAATGTTTTGATCGACCTTTGATCAGTGGGGAATATACTGTGTGTCGGATTGAGTGGAAGGATCTTTATCATAGAAAGAATCGTGCGAAGTGAAACGCAGCTGTCTCTGGGTCAGGGGGCGGGTGGCGGCTTTGAGGCGCGATGTGTCATGCGCGCAACGTTGTGAGCCACGCAAAAGGCTGACTTTCGAACTCTCCCCCGCACCGCCACCCACAAGCAAAGCCCTACCCTCTCTACGGTACTGTACTGTAAAGGCCACTTTAGGCCATCCTCCTCACCCACCCAAATCAAAATCCAGCGCAGCTTTGGACCGTTAGTGTGTGGTCCCTTGCGTGGGTGCAAATGTGCTCTTCAGTTTATTTCTGTCCCAATAAAGGACCATGATTCATATGAGCTGGGCTGCCTTTTTTTGCCTTGAAATCCAATGTACCCAAGCTGATCGCAGTTTATGTGCATCGCGGGTTAATTCTTCCAAACCCTAAACGACTTTCTTTCCTTTATGCCATTTTCTGATCTTTGTTGTGGTGTGTTTATATGACGATTTGTATTACGCTTTTGATAAATTTTTCGATGGAAATCACAGTCACGGTAATTTATAGAGGGAGGTGCGTACCCAGCGGTCAAATATTCGTTTATATGTACCCACGCTACGGTAAGCCAAGTGGTGCTACGCTAGCCTTGGGCCCAGAGAGAGAGAGAAGAGGGGGATACATTCCCCAAAACCAGCCCAACTCAGCACGATTGGAGAAGCATGCCTCGCTCCGCAGACTTCGACGACATGGAGGCCGATGGCGCCGCCTTCACGCCCACGTCGGCCGGCGCCTTCGGTGGCAACGACGGCCCGCCCACGTACGCCTTCAGCAGCATGGCGTACGACCGCCAGTCGAACGCGAGCGAGTCCTCCGGGTACAACATGTCCGGCCGCGTGAGCACGGCGTCGACTTCGGGCGAGCGAGCCACGATGATCGGCATCGCGCCCCGCCCCACGTTCACGGCCATCGCGACCAAGACGAGCGGACTGGAGAGATCCAGCGACTACAAGGGCCGCATCCGAGTGTGTTCTAGGGCTGCTACTGAGTGAGAGATTCGGTGGTGTGACTGACTGATTGGTCTTGTCTTGACAGCGCTGGCCTGGTCTGCTGTTCCTGTTCCTGCTGCTCTGCGGCGCGTCGTTCGCCATCACGTACTTTGCGCAGAACAAGCACACGGATCTGGGCGTTCGCACGGCCGCGTATGCTCAGAGACACGCCGACAAGTCCTCGATCTCCCAAGGATCAGGCAGCGACAGCGACACGGGCGGCACCTCATCGAATAAGGACATCATCTCGAACGACGGAGTGGTGGGCAACCCCAATAAGTACCCCGCCAGCAGTACGTGGACTCTTTCTCTCGGCTTTAATGGGACACACAGACTGACCTGGTGATGCTATCTCTCAGCCTGTGAGCTGCCGGACTACCAGAGCAAGAACGGACAGATCGTTGCTGTCTCCAAGAACGGCACTGAGGTGCCCATCGGCATCAAGGGCATCAACTGGTTCGGCATGGAGACGTACGTGGACTCGGAGGCCATTCACTCATCCTATAAAACTGGTCTGACCTTCTTCTTCTTGCTGCAGTGGCCAAGCCATTCCTTTCGGACTCTGGGACAACAGCCAGAACGGCACCACGGCTGTACGTTTCTTCTCCTGTAGACGTTCGCCATCTCGTGAATAGCTTCTGACTTTGTTTCTCTGCTTTAAACCAGTACCAAGTCGCCAAGTTCCTGGCCAACAACAAGTTCAACGCCGTGCGACTGCCACTGATGATCGACTGGATCAACACCAACAAGGTCCCTCAGGTCGGACTCATCAATCTGGCGGAGAACCGTGCTATCAACATTACGGACTACATGTCGCTGCTCAAGAGTATCGTCAAGACGCTGCAGTACCGCAACATCGGAGTCCTGATCTCTCTGCACACGCTCACGTACTCGGACAACGGAGCTCTCTGGTACAACGACGATGTCAGTGAAGACGACTTCCTTGGAGCTGTGGACACTCTGACCAAGAACCTCTGCACGGCCGATTACTGGAACGTCATGGGTCTCGATCTCAAGAACGAGCCGTACAAGGGCACGTGGGGAGACGGCACGGCCACAGACTTTCGCGCTGGTGCCAAGCTCATTGCGGACCGAATGCTGGACGGCTGCTCCTCCTGGATGGGCTTTGTTGAAGGCGTGTACGGAACGAGCCACACCATCACAGTCGATGGTGCCGAAGTCAGCTACTCGGATTGGTATGGCGGTGCGCTGCAGGGTGCCAAGGATGATGGACTCGACTTTGCCACCGATAACAAGGTCGTGTGGGCGCCTCACTACTACACGCCGGCCGTGTACCCGCAGGCGTATTTCTACGAAGGCAGCTTCACTGAGCTGGACGACGCCACGCTCAAGGCTCGCGTCGAAGCCACGATGGAAGATATGTTTGGCTTCCTCACGTCCGATACTGGCTATGCTGTCTTGCTGGGAGAGTTCGGTGGCCTGTACGCCAAGGACAAGCATCCGATGAAAACAATTCAGCGCTGTACGGACTACACGATCGCTACCATGAAGTCAGGAGGCTATGCCGGAGGCTTCGTCTGGTCCTTGAACCCCGAGTCTGCGTACGGATACAACCCGGGTAATACGGAAGGCGTGAATACCGAGGGCATTCTGCTTGATGACTGGCTGCAAGCCAACGACGTGTTCTTGGGCGCTATGGCTGCCATGGACGACTTGGCGAACCTGCAGCCGTTCCCGTGCTTCGACACCACCGGATCTGCTACGTCTTCGTCCAGCAGCTAAACTGGCGGGGCCTACTAGCGTAATTTAGTTTTTATACGAGGCAGATCGGATCGGAATTGTTCTTTCTTCTGCGGAATGAATGTTGCTCAAGCGGTTGACTTGGAAAATCTATGAAATCAGGAGTGTTCGCTCTTACTGTCTACGTTACTAGTATGTCAATTGCAAAATGGCCTCCGCACTTTAAGCACCCATGGCTTCTGCTGACTCATACTTCAACTTGAGGATGCTGGAAAGATCGCGCGTCATTCAATAAACGATGGGAGGATTTTCCTGTCGCTTTGCTGATGCTGAGATTCATGTGTTGGCTCGGATGAATGATCAAATTGAAAGGCGTCAAATGGTTGCTTCAGCTTTTGTGGGTGAAACCCATAAATCCGAAACGGCTGCTGCTCCCATACAATCAATTGATACGGTAAAAGCAAGTGTGCCCACACCCGTATCATAACTCCCTACCGTATTGTAGATGTTTGGGTTCATGCCACCAGTCAAAATGAATAAGTGCACCCACACTATTTTGTGTCTGTGAAGGTGAGACGCTAATTACTTCCTGTCAGAAGCCAATTGAAGCTGCAGCTAGCAACTGACGGAATGCCTGACTCCCACGACTTAGAGTACGAAGGCGCGGCCTTCACGCCCACGGCCGGCAGCGCCAGCGGAGGCGATGCCGAAGGAAGACCCACGTTCACGTTCAGTGCCATGACGTACGCCGATCGCGTGTCAAACGTCAGCGCCGATCAAGAGTCATCAGTGTCTGC
>JAADXR010000259.1:0-40124 GCA_023337935.1 Elongisporangium anandrum
ACGTGGCTGCTGGCCTCGTGCCTTTCTTCGTAGTGCCTACGGTCGGCACCACTTCCACCACTGCCATTGACCCAGTGCGTGAGATCGTCAAGGTCGCTCGTGCCCAGCCTGTGCCTGTGTGGGTGCACATCGATGGCGCCTATGGAGCTGCTGCTTGTGTCTGTCCTGAGTACCAGAGCTGGCTGGACGGGGTCGAAGACTGCGACTCGGTCTGCGTCAACTCGCACAAGTGGCATCTCGTGAACTTCGACTGCAGTCTGCTCTTTGTTCGAGACCGCAAGCCATTGATCAAGGCCCTGGCGCTGGACCCGGAGTACCTCAAGAACGACTTCATGAAGGCGATCCAGTACAAGGACTGGCAGGTGCCGCTCGGCCGCCGCTTCCGGTCGCTCAAGCTCTGGTTCACGCTGCGTCGCTTCGGCGCGCAAGGCATGCGCGAGCACATCCGTCGATCCATCTCGCATGCCAAGGACGCCGAGGCGCGTCTGCTGGCTGACGGTCGATTCACGATCTTTACGCCGGTGCGCATGGCGCTTGTGTGCTTCTACGTGTCCTTCGGCGGCCGTGAGCTCAACGAGCAGCTGCTGCGTGAGGTGAACGACTCGGGCGAGGTGTTCCTGATCCACTCGGTGGTCGATGGCGTGCACATCCTGCGACTGGCCATCGGCGGACTGGAGGTGCACGCGTGGCACGTGCAGAACGTGGTGAGTATGCTCCGCAAGACCCTGGATCGGATCGTGGCCAGCGAGCCCAAGTGGCAGCAGCAGCAGGCCTTAGCGCAGCACTAGAGACCATCCTAAAGACCTCCAATATAGCACATCAAAGAACTGACCTCCTCCTCTATGAGTCATACAGCGGAGGTGGTGCCGAGAGACTCAATATTCACGCTCTGGCCTGTGGTCAGGACGCAAAAAATTCAAAAATTGCCATAGAAAAGCGTTGTCAGTTGCTGGCTGCATGCGCTTCCTGGCGCTCTGGCTTCGGTTTATGGTGCTAGAACAGCGCGATGGTGACGTCAGTGCGGGTGGCCGCTGGAGTCGCGCATCCAGCGGTGCAAAACCGACCACCGACAGCCATGCTGCAGACCTGCGCTCCGCCGTGAGCACTAACGCTGAGTACTCACTCAACCCACCATTCCATTTCATACGACGAGACATGAGCGCGCATTAGTAACCTCCGACCGAATCCACATTTATCCGCTGATGGATTTCCTTCTTCATGGCTCCATTTGGAATCTCTGTGGCGTCCGCTCATCAGTTTATGCAGGTAGATCCAGTAGCAGTTTGCGCACGCAAGCAGCACGTAGTGAATCGGGTACGCCAGGCTATTAGTTAATGCAGGCTGCATCCCTTCACTCGCCTTCAAGGTTCCATCGAGAGAATGGGGAACCCTGTGGCCCGGAGACACGTCCGCCAGCAAGTAACCCACAGATGCCATCAGAGTGATGATCAGTGGCGCACTCCGCATACAAACTCCAAGTGAGCGGAAACCCTAGAGTGCGCATCCGCTGGCGGTTGAGGTAGGGCCAGGCGTGAACAGTCGTCTCTGCCGCAGACGCCATGGCGGCAAAGAGAAACCGCGCACTCTAGGGTTTCCTCCTGCTGCGGCCTTGGGGCATTCGGCCGCAGGTCCATTCGCAGAAAGGGAAGCATGTACTCGACGTCGCAGCACTCGACGCGCCATGGCGGCGGACCCAGCGCCACGGCCACGGCTAGCTCCCGCAGCACGCGTCCCACGTCCAGTACTAGCAGCAGCAGCGGCGACCTGTCGGCCGAGCGCCACATGATGCTGCGGATCCAGGCCAAGCTGGAGCGCACGCACCGCCGACTGGAGCGCGAGCATGCAGTGCAGAGTGCCAGCATCCCACGCAGTATGCGCTATCCGCTGCCGCCGCAGAGTACGCAGCCACAGCCTGCGGTCCGGTCAGTGCGGCTGGAGGATATGCCAGCGACGGTCTCGCGCCATGGACCCAGTACGTACAGAAGACCTGAGAGCGGAGAGATCCCGGCCTCGGCAGCGTATCGCAGTATGACGCGGGAACAGCAGATGCAGATGCAGGCCTCGCAGCGATCGCATCGCCACCACCACCAGCCACGAGAAGGAGATGCGAGTCGTGGCATTGCATCACGACGAATGGAGCCGCCCGGAACCTCGACCCATCGTGGGGAGTACCCGCCGCCGTCGTCTCGTCATCCGTACGAAACGTACGTGTCCAGACATGAAGGCGTGCGCGCAAACAGCTACGAGGACCAGTACGCGCGGCCACCGTCGTCGATGGCATCGCCGTTTATTATGTACTCGAGCCAGAAGCGGCCTCCGCCGTCCACGGCTGCGACTCGTCACACTGGCCACCACGATCCTCCAGCGACCGCGACTTCTCGTCGTGTCGATCACCACCAGCCGCAACAGTCGCATCGGCCTTCGTCTCGATCACCGGCACCACAGCAGCAGCAGCACAGGACACCAGCCGACGCCCCATCGACGGCTCGTGCCGTAGCCCCTCCGCCCAGTTCACGGGTCCGCTTCCAGGGCTACGAGGACGGATTGACAAAAGCAGCAGCGATCAGTAAGAGACACGAGCCTGAACATGAGCGCGCCCCAGAGAAAGAAAGACGTCGGCAGGACGCGCAACAACGCGTGGGCCGGACTCATCGCAACGAGCCCAGCAACCGACCAACGGATACTCGCAAAAACAAGGTGCCGCCGAGATCAGAGATTGACACTTCAGCCATGCTGCTCATTGACGACGTTCCGGCAGTCACGTCACCTCGCGAAGGCCGCCACCGCCGCTCGCTTGACGAGCACGTGCGATCTGGAATCAATATCTTGGCGTACGACGATTCCCACCTGCCCCCCGTCCTCAATGCTGATCTTGCGCTGATCGGACAGCGTCGTCCACGCAGCAACTCACTACATGAACCTCCGGTATCAAGCAGGGCTGGCGCTGATCTGTCGACTGCTGCAGCCGTACTGCCGTCGCCGACCATGCGCGAGCGCCGTCCGCGGCGCAACTCGCTGGTGGAGCCACCACCGCGATCGGAGATCAAGGTCTCGGCCTTCAAGGCAGTAGTGGCGCCACCGGTTGAGCCGAAGAAGCCACAAATGCCGCCGACATCGGCGATCAATATGTGGGCACTGAGCGATTCGCCGCCTCTTGGGCCTCAGAAGCCAACACCTTCGCCTCCAGCAGAAGAGCCCTCCCCTCAAGAACAGCTGCAGCTTTCAGATTCAGCCGATAAACTGCCATCATCCCCAGTTTCTGCTCACAAAGAGCATGAAGTGCAGACGCAGCCATCTTCAGAAGAGCTTCCGGTCGTCGATGTAACTTCTTCTGAAGGCGAGAACGACTCACAAACGGATGAGGAAGAAGAACTGCAAGTGCATGATCAGCCTGAATTGGAGCACAAAGAGGCGTTACCGTATGAGCAACGACATGAAGAAGAGCAGGGATTTGGTTATTCCGATGAAGAACCCAATCAAGAGATTGAAGACGACGACAACAACTTTGAGACAGCGTCTTTCGAGCCTCTAGAGACCCATCACGAAGTTGCAGATGAAGCCGATGAAGACACGGAGGAACCTGCGCTACAATCAACACCAGAGTCCTTGCATGCGAAGACAACTCCAGCACCACAATCGTCTATTCAAACGAACGCTTCAAGACCCCCTTACAGCCGCCCTTTGATGACAATGTCGCAACGATTGGGACGATCACCGCCTCGTCTTCCCACTGCACCGCCGTCTGTGAAACCTGCATCTGCTCGCGCATTGCCTTCGCATCCACAGCTGCCTACAGCGTACGCTCGTGCCCCAGCCACTACTATGGGTCGTCCGACTGTTAGCCGACCGCGCTCACCAATCCCAGCAGCCCCAAAAACCGCTGGAAGTGCCGCTTTGTCCGTTCCAACGGCTCTTTCTGCTCGACGTGAACGGACGCGTGGACCACTGGATCTGAAACACCAGATGCCACCGTCACTCAGCGCTCTGTCGGGGCTATCGAATGGATCCACGAGTTTCGTCCTGAACCAGCTCAGTTTTTACGACGTTGAGTGGAAGAGCGGTGAATTCGGTTTTTCTGTGCAGCCGGTGTATGCCGAGCAGCATGAAGACTATCATGAAGCGAACAACGAGCTACAGGTCCAACGCATGTATCTGCGCATGCTGTTGAATACCGATCGTAGCACCTGCAAATCGTTTCGCACGGTACGTGTGGGCGACGTGCTTGTGCAAATTGGAGACAAGCAGGTCTCAGAACTTGTTCGTGGCGAAGATTTGTCCGGTTCTGCGTTGACCAAGTTGTTTGCGCACCTCAGCACCCAGACACCGATGCGTTTGACCTTCCAGCGGATGGACTTGTTAGATTGGGATGGAGGCGTCGAGCTGTAAGCTGGTTCGCTTCTAATTAGAAACAGTGATTGAAAATGAAAAATCATGCAAACTCCATGTGCATTTGAGCAGACTATGCTACGACATCTGCGCATTGTCCTGTGAAGGGTAATCACACTAACACGACGGTCTCGGGCGTGCTCGTGAGCGTAAACGTGCTGTGAACTTTACGCACTCGGTTCATCTGGCGAGCGTGCAGATGAGCTTCCTGCTCCAAATCGCCAACGCGAGGAGCCTGAGACTCAAGCTTCACTGGCAGATGCTTGTTGTAGTATTGCGGCAGCACAGTGACCAGGCCAGCCGCGAAAATGCGCAATGAATGGAAGCTCTCTACGGGCTGCCAAGCTGCAGCGAACGACTTAGTCTGCGCGGCTTCGAGCGTGGCGAGGAGAGATGGATCGTTTGTCACGAGCGTGCGTAGTTCCTGGATATTGCTTGTGATACTGTCCATGAAGGCGACGTCGTACATCGACTCCAGTCGCGCACTATGCTGCTCAATCAGATCCACGGCGGCCGTGGGGTCGAGGGCAGCAAACTCCAGCGGAAGAGTAGGCGGGGCCTGCGTGTGGATCTGGCTGTTGGTGTCTTCTGCGGAGTCGTCGGCCATGACAGAGACCAGGAAACGCAGCATCACGCGAGCGATCACATCCTGCACCATCGTTTGCTGCTCCACGCTGAGCTCCGAGTACATTCGACGAGTCGAGACATTAAGTGATCGGAGAAAGGCAACGACCTGGCCGCGCTCCCACTGGAAACTACCGAGAGTCGTCGCAGTGTCCGATAGCTTGAACGTTGCATTGAGCTCCGTGGCTCCAGCGACTTCCCCATTCGAGTCAACGATTGCAATGACAGATTTGTCTGCAAGTTTCTTTACAAAGTCGTATATGATCTGCTGTGCTTCCGTAATCGATCGGGGCATCTCCTGTTGCAGCTTTTGCTCTGTCGCTGTCACGGTCGTGAGGAGATCGACAAGCACCAGTGCGATCAGCCAGAAGCCGGAGGTCGGGCGGTGGTGCGCAGCGCAGTCGGTGCATTGGTCTCCGGCTGAAATAGCACCATCGTATTGCGCTGTGATCGCTTCTCTTCGGGCCACCAGCCACCGCAGCAGCTGCAGCAGTGACGTTGGATCGCTTTCGAAGAAGCGTGGGGATTGACCGTGAGTTAGAGTCCATGCCGACGGCAGAGAATCTCGCAGAAACAGCCAGACAGCCTGCAGAACGACCATGAAGTCGTTTCCTGTGAGCTCACCGAGCGCTCGCAGCAGACTGGTCTCCATGTGCTGCTCTGGTCGCCACACGTGATAGAACGGCGTGACTCCAGTGCTTTGGGGGGTCTTCTTCAGCACGCTTTCAGGCACTTGCAAGCAGCCAACGGGTCCGTACACAGCCCCGCCCAGCACTTTGCGCTTCCACTTGGGGTCCAAGGCGTGCATCACGATCTCCAGCAGCGCTGGCAACGTGTCCTGGTGCATAGGCAGCCGCGACAAGTGCACCGACTCGGTCTCGACGCTGCCGTTGACCACAGGCAACCGCAGACAAAGGTCCAGCGCATTGTCTCCAGCGCCAGCCACGTGAAGCTCGAGACCGTACGCCCACGACTGGTGCATCATGTTGGCAATGCGCTGCAGGTCCACAGCGACGGCCAGTCGTGCGTAGTCAATTACCTGAGTCAGAGTCGCAGGCTGCTGCTGGTCCTGGTCGTCGCTGTGCGTTCGTGCGATCTCGACCATCTGCACGACCTGCGCCAGCGTCAGGTCGGTGCGCAGCAGATCCTGCACCAGCGCAAACTGCTTCTGCTCGGAGCGCGAGCTCGAGAGCGAGTCGACCATCTCGATCAAGCGCACAGTCGCCGCCGTCGCGTCTTCGTCCTGCACCGGCGCAGCAGGCTTGGCTGTCGGCGGGAGAGAGGCGCCTCCTGCAGCGTCCGCAGCGTCGTCGCTTGTCTTGTCGGGCGCTTCTTGGCTGGCGTAGGCCAGCCGTGAGACGATGGCGTCCACGATTGAGCGCGTGGGGCGCTCTGCGAATTCCAGTGCCAGCGAAGCTCCATCGCTGCTGCTGCTGTTGCCACTGCCGAGGGATCTCCGCACGGTTCTGCGGTGCGCCACAGCGGCATCCAAGGCCGATCGTTCGCGCTTGAGCCGCGTGGCCGGAGAGGACGAGGGCACCACTGAGGTCTCGGTCTTGGCTGCTGCGTCAGCGCCGCCCACGCGAGCGTTGGCTGGGTCGTCGCCACCAAAGAACTCCTTCAGCTGCGTGAAGACCGCGGACTCGGCCGCGGCCGTGAGTCCGTGCAGCGTCTGCTCCTTCTTGACCTGCGTCAGCAGCGCGCAGTACTCAGCCCACTTGCGCGGGTGCTGCTCCATGTGGTGCGAGCGCATGTTGTCGGACCGGAACGGCTGCTTCCACGTCGCCACGTTGCGCGTCCGAGCGCGCGTCTTCTTGGGCGGCGCGTCGGCTTGCGCTGCGGCTGCAGCTGCCTCGCCTTCATCGTCTCCTTGCTGCTGCGTGGGCGGAAGAGTCCGCACGACCTTCTCCTCACGGCCAAAGACGGCGCAGAAGCAGCACTCAGCCACCAGCACCTCGCCCGTCTCGGCGTCCGTCTCGATCACGCGCACGCCGAAGTCCCGCGGGTACTCGCTGCGCCACGGATGCGCGCGGCGCTTGGCCGCCCCGGGCTTGATCGGCCGCGGCATCAGGTACCCAGTAGAATAGGAACTCCCCGGCCCTAGATTAGGGAAACTCACTGGATCTGGAGTCTCCCCCCTTCCTGCAACATAACAATCCGTTTTAGCTAGTCGGTATACCGGTACAGTTAACTGTTAACTGAAATGTTACGAAGAGCGCAATCACTATCCATGATTACGACGAATGATCACGCATCAACCAAACACGCGCTTAGGGCACGCGCGCGCAACTGGGTTTGTGGCTCTACAGTTTGCACCTCGGGGCCGGTTTTATTACGAAAGTGCCACGAGCCAGCCAGTCGCACTCGGATGGCGCAACTGATAGGGCCAGTGGAGGGCGGTGCCAGCCCGCCTCCGTCAGCGCCAGGCGTCCGCCGTCTGAGTCAGCAAGCGGATGCGATCGCCCCAGCGGACAAGACCGGAGCCAATGGCGAGACCGACAGACGCGCGCGGCGGTCTGAGATCGAGAAGAAGTCCCGCCAGCGGCGACAGGTGAGAGTGGACTTGGCGTGTTGATTGAGGAATGAGCGGTTCTGATTCGTGGGTTATGTGGGTTGATCTGGATGGTGGTCCAGTGTTCCGTTCGGCTGATGCGCGACGAGCTGCAGCAGCTGGAGAAGACGTATCTGCAGCTGCTGGAGAATGAATCGGCCGAGCGCGGTGTGATCATGAGCCCGTCCGAGGTGCAAGCGCTGCGAGCCAAGTATCTGAGCATTACGGCTGAGGCCAACGCGCTGCGCGAGCAGCAGAAGCAGCTGCAGGTCATGCTGCACGAGAAGCAGTTGTTCCGAGACTCGATGCGCAGTCTGACTTCGGACTTTGGGGATGTGTACGAGGCGATGCAATGGCACGCTGCTGCGCATGGCTCGTTCGAGCCGCTGACATTGGAGCAGGGCTTCGCGCTGATGCGCGAGTCGTACGAGATCATCGGCCGCTTCGACGTCGGCGGGCAGTTCATCACATCAGGCGCGTCCTACTTCGGCTGGTCCGACAAGCGGCGGCTGGACGAAGCCATGTCCTGCATGCACTTCTCGTTCACCAAGACGTTCGAGAACCAGAGCACGGTCCGGCTCATGAACGAGTCCTGGCAGATGTACCACGATGAGGCAGCCATGCGCTCGCTCTTCCCCCCATCCGTGCACGTCAATCTGGAGGTGCTGCAGGTCATCAACAAGGATGTGTGCGTCGTGCGCCGCCATACGCACTACGCAGCCATGAACAAGTCGTTCCACACGGTCTACCTTCTCTTCCGGCTGCAGACGGCGACTGGGTACATGATCTGCTTCCGCACGATTCCGGCGCCAGGCATCCAGCAGACGCTTGAGGAGAAGGATTCCTGGATCGACATCTTCCACTGGTGCGTGCTTGTGGGCGGGTGATGAGAGGGTTACAATCCGCCAACTGACCATCGTTTATCTGTCGACAGGACGCACATGAACAACGTGAAGGACGAGAACGGCGACGTCACGGGTTGTGAGATCGTCTTCGGCGGCTCTCTTGGCGGCGGGTTCCTGAACTTCGCTGTTCACTGGATGATCCAGCTCATCCTGACGGTCGTGCGCTGGGAGAACACGTGTGTTGCGCCCATGTTCATTACCAGTTCCTAGGACGACCGAACGACAGCGTCCACACGCGGCGGGATTGGAGGGAGGAAGGGAGGTCGGACCAGTCTTCGCTCTTCTCTGCGCCGCTCCGTGAGCTCAAGCCAGCGCGGTCAACTGAGACGGGCATGGGCCCACTCAGTGGTGCCTGCAAGTGGCTGTGGCTGTCGCTAGCTGCCTGGATTTGCCTGAGACGGGCAGAGCAATTGCCATCCAGGATCTTTATGCGCTATTCACCATATCTTGTTTCTTCTGGATTCTCAGACTCTGCATTTCTGAGAATATATCGGCTGACAGCGCCTCAGAATCTGAGAAATTAGGTAACGTCTGGGAAAGCCAGCTGGCGTAACCGTCAGATTAATACATTTTTGTACCAGTTCCAGTGGTACCTGTTGCAGTGTTTTTCTGGCCGATTTGGAGGATGTTCTCTGGCTTTCCGAATGTATTCCGGCAAATTTTACATCCTCAAATAGTTCATACCCTTTATAAACAAATACACTTTTCACATTGATACTGTATGTTACATTACTAATACCGACACTGTTGAAGTTGACAACCCTGCGAAACCCAATATGTTTCGATGCACGCAGGATCGGCCTTCCACCCAACATTTCAACATTCGGCGCCACTGGATTTTCTGTCGCCGGTAAGGGTCCAAGTCACACGCACGCTTTTTCCACCAATCAGCGTTCTTTCTTCAGGACACAAAGACGGACTCCACCTGTCTGCTCCTCACCTTGTGATTGGACAAAATCCTCCGGTCGCAATCACAATCGAGAAGCAGGGCTAGGCTATTTCAGGAGGGAAGCTCGCAGCCGCAGTCCTCACTTTGCAAGTTCCCCAGCCCAAGAACAAGAGAAGCACCATGGAAGACGAGTGCGATATGCTCGAGTGCTGTCTGTGCGGCGCCCTCTGCGGCGCCTGCTGCGCCTCAGCCGCTGCCGATGACGATGATGGCCGCCGTCGCGGCCGCGGCTACAGCTCCCCGCGCCACCACCACGGCGGCCCGCCGCCTGTGTACGTGCAGCCCGTGGTCGTCCAGCAGGGCTACCACCAGGGTCCGCCTCCTCAGGGCTACCACCAGGGCCCGCCGCCCCCGGGCTACTACCAGCAGCCGCCCCCGCAGGGCTACGCTCCGCCCCCGCAGGGATACCCGCAGCAGGGTTACCCGCAGCAGGCATACGCTCAGCCACAGCAGGCCTACCCTGCGCAGGCCTACCCTGCTGCCAGCACGGCCAAGATCTAAATGAAGACCGATGCTGAACAGCTCCGTTCGTAAGCCCAAGCGAATGGAGCCCAAGCCAAGCCTGTGTTGCTGCCAGTTTTGAAAGTGTATATTTCCTAATAGCATTATCCTATTTTCCATCACGATGGGAAAGCAACTGGCAGCGCATGCTGAATGCGCATCATCAGGCGCAAGAGAGAGAGAGAGAGCGTAGTAATATATTGTATTGTTTCCACCGTCCGCATGTGTATCCATTAACTGAACGAGCGGTGGGTTTACGTGCCTCTCCTGCATCAGTCAGCCACGCAGGAGGAACACGGAAGAAGCGCATGCACTCTACTGACATTGGACATCTCGTTAGTGGCCGCTGGCGCCCTCCTTCATGGCCCAGTGGTTCGGTCGCCGGCCGTCGTTGCGGACCTTGCGGTCGGCTCGCTGGAGCACCTCGAGCTTGACCTTCCAGTCCTGGGCCTCGTCCAGGTCGCCGGCCGCGAGCCACTTGAGGTCCTCGCGGTTGCGCGAGTCCGACTCGAGCAGCACGGCGCTCTCGGGGAGCGCCACGAGATGGCCGCTGCGGTCGCGGCTCATGGTCCAGTAGGGCTTGTCGGCGAAGCGCAGGCCGTCGAGCCACGAGCCCGTGGCCTCGCACACCTCGCTGCCGTTGCGCGTGTTCACGACCACGCCGCGCACGCAGTCCGTGGGCGTCTTGGAGGACGAGAACATGCCGCCCATGCCCTTCTTCTCGTCCGGGTTGAACTTGAGCTCGCACTGCAGGTTGTTCGTCGGGTCCTCGAAGACCATGCTGCCCAGGACCTCGACCGTGCGGTCGCCCCAGAGGAAGCCACCGTACTGGACGAACGGCAGGTTGTACGAGATGGTCGTGCCGTCCGCGAAGCTCACGCGGATCGGGCCCTTGTTGGTCTGGAACACGGCGTTGGACTTCATGCTGAACGAGCCGTGCCACAGCACGTAGCCCGCGATCGAGTACTTCTTGCCCACGAGCTGGAAGTTGCTGATGGGCGGGTGGTGGCTCGTGTGCTCGCAGAACACCTCCGTGTCGTCGCTCAACTTGGCCTGGAACGTCTCGCCCAGGATCGGGTTGAACGGCTTGAGCTGGCCCACGCTCAGGTGCAGTCCGGCCACAGCGAACGCCATGACCAACTTGAACCGCTCGAGCGGGTCCGTCTGGTCCGCGGCCGTGTTGAGCAGCGTGGGGCCGTACAGGAACAGATCCACGGCGCGCTCGAGGTTCGTGCGCGGCTCAAAGATGCGCACAGGCAGCGACAGACTCACGGTGCCCTTGCCTTCGAGGATCTTGGCGCCGGCCGACTTGATCACCTCCTTGAGCACGCCACCCTGCTTCTTGGCGATCTCCTTGTCCGTGAGCTTGAGCCCGCCGGTCTGCAGCCGCATCATGCCACGCATGTACGTCTTCGGGTGGAAGTGCGGGATCGTGGCCTGCAGCACGCCTTCGGCTCCTCCGGCCTCGACGGGCTCGCTGTTGTAGTCGTCGTCGTCGCTCTGGCTGCTGGCCTGATCATTCTCGTCGCCGCTGTCCTGGGCGTCGAAGTCCATCGCCTGCAGCGCGCCGCAGAGCTGCGACTGGGTCACGTACTCACGCAGCACGGCCACGCAGTCCAGCCGCTCGACCAGGAACTGCTTGCGCGTGGCGGCCGAGACCCAGCCCTTCATGTCCAGGTCGGTCACGTACGTCGCCAGCGTGCGCGTGGCATCCACGGGCTCCAGCAGCCAGCCGCTGAGGCCGATGTGCGCGCGCACGACGCCCGTGGTCGTGGGCTTGAGCTCGTTCACGACCGACTTCTCCAGGATCATCACGAGCGACTGGCCGCACTCCTCGCCCTCGGCGTCGACCAGCAGGTTCGTGCTCGAGTCGTGGCGCTTGTCCAGGATCGAGGACTCGCGCACGTGGCGCAGCACCAGCAGATCACGCGGGGCGCACAGCGTGCCGAGGTCCACGCTGTTGACGATGCCGCCTGCCACGCCGGCGTACAGCATGTTGGCCACCATGGTCTCCCACGAGCTGGACAGCAGCCCCGCGCTCAGCGAACACGTAGCCGCCGCCACGTGCGAAGGTGCGAAGGGCTTGGTGGACTGCAGCTGCTGGAAGCCGCCCGAGAGATGCACGAGGTCGGTCGCGTCGTCGAAGGCCGCAATGTGCACCGAGTGCGGGAAGTGGAGGTCCCACTCGGCGCGCTTGCCGTGGTCCGTGAGCAGATCGGCCGCGAATTCGGACGAGACAGGGAGCACGACGCTGGCACGCGCAAAGCTGCGACCGGTGGCTGTGTCGGTGCCCACGCTCTTGAGCACGCCGTCGGCCGAGCCGATGGGGCGGAAGAGCACCGACTGGCGCAAGCCGGAGGAGCGGCCGCTCAGTAGCGACTCCAGCACATCCATGCCGTGCGACAGATCGTTCTCGAGCGAGATCGTGGTCGGCAGGTGCTGGATCTTGCCGCGGTGCGTCTTGGAAGCGCCGTGTAGCGGGGCTGGCATGGGACCCGAGGTCATGCGGATCGTTCTGGGCTTGTCCAGCACCGACGGGGACGACATGAACGACCGAGAGGCCGTCGTGCGCGTGTCCTGCATGGACGAGGCCGTGGCTGACGCCGCATCGCGCAATGTGGTGCCACTGGTGACCGCAGCGTGGCCTGATCGCTCTTCGTGCTCGACTCGCGCCACTCGGGTATGTCGCTGCATGGAGGCCTGGCGCCCGCTGCTGCTGGACGCAGACGTGGAGCCCAGTTTGGCCACGGCGTTGCGCAGCACCACTAGCCACTGCGACACGACCTCGCCCTCCTCGGCCGAGAGGCAGTACATGACGCCGCTGGTGGCGTCAGTCAGGTAGATGCGCGGCGAGTTCCAGGTCTCGCTGATGCCGCCGTCCTGCACCGTGCAGCCCTCGAGCGGGATGACGGCATTGGGCTTGCGATCCTTGCGGTGGATGTAGTACGACAGCGACCGGCCGTCGCACACGAACCAGCGGCGCTTCCAGCCTTTCAGGCGCTGGCCTTTCTTCTGTAAGTATCCTTCCTTCATGCAGCGCGCGTCGAAAGACGGGTACGACTCGATCGGCTTGCGCTCCGGCAGCTACATGCACAGACATCGAGTCAGTTCAATGATGACGCCGTGATCTTTGACACGAGCTTTCTCTGGTTGCAAAGCAGCTAGAGAGGAGGGGGGAACGCGCAACGGGAGGGGAGACACATACGTCATTGTTCACGAGGTCATTGAAGCGCTGCTGGTAGTCCTGGAGCGTCTGCATGCTCGCGCGTGTGACTCAGTCCAACTGGCCGGCGGATCGGCTTTTCGGGCGGAGGAACTTGTGTCCGCGTGTTATTGAACTCCCCCCTCCAAGTGGCAACTCATTTTGACCCTCAAGTGGCAACGTAACCCCCAGGCTACGTACAGTGTAGCCAGGGAGGTACGGTTACGGTAGGGAACCGACCGCTGCGGAGGGAGACACGAGCTGAAACGACGCGAGCGTCTCTTACAAGAAGATCCCAAGCGCCATGAGCTCTGCCGCCACGTATCAGGTACGCAGCTGCATGCACAGTGGATCTGCGGGTTGCCCCTGCTCTTGGCTGCGTGCTCATGCTTGGATCGTGCTGTGATGTGCGGTAATGGCTTCAGACGCCCGACTCCAAGAAAGAGGAGTTCCGCAAGTATCTGGAGAAGGCCGGCGTCGTGGACGCGCTCACCAAGGTGCTCGTGGGGCTGTACGAGGAGTCCGACAAGCCAACAAACGCTGTGGACTACGTCAAGCGGTTCATGGGCGCGCCCACGGGCGTGGACATTGAGGCGCTGCGAGCAGAGAACGAGGATCTCAAGAAGCGCAACACGGAGCTGTTGAAGACCATCGAGGAGCTCAACAAGCGCGTACGTGCAGCCACTGGACCGCTTCGAGGTGTCTATGCTTGTGTTGACTTACTGCTGTCGTGTGGTTGTGCAGCTGACGACGGAGGACGAGGAAGACGAGGGATAAAGAAGGACATAATGGTACATTATCTGCATTTGCATTCGCTGGCATCTTGCAATGCTGTTGTCTTAATGACCATATATCACGCCGGCCCAATTCGCATGTCAGTTGATCGTTGTTGTGGCTCATTGCGCATTAAGTCCATCGTGTCATTTCTCAAGAGACACCAACTACAGGCTTGGTCTCGGCTCAAAGCTCGTTGCGCTTTGTCCGAGGCTAGCAGTCGATCATATACTGTCCACCGCAAAATGTCTCTCAGTGATAGATGAAACGAAGCATGAGCTATATGTATTTGACTTTATCATCAGTTAGACATTCCGAAAGACATGGGACGCTCGTACGTCGGGCTACCTGAATACACGCACTAACGACTAATGGAGTAGCCCACAAACACTCGATGGGTCGCGTCTGTTTCCAGTTCCAATGCTTTGCATGACTCCAAATCGGGGCTAACTACGACACAGATCGGCAGCTCATTGCCGTTTGCTGCGTGCGCGTGGAAAACTGCATCCATCTTCTGAAGCTGCTGGCTGTCAATCTTGAATTCCGTCGCGACAGTCATACAGAGATAAGCCACGTTGGAGTCCATGGCAAAAGTAGACTCCACTTTGGCAATGCTGGCGATGTTAGGACAAGCGTAACAAGCTGGAAACGAATACGAGAGTTTCACTTCGTCATTCCATCCATTCAGCCACCTTCCACAGTCCGCATTTGTCCCCAAGCAAGCCGCGGCGCCTCTTTTCAAAGCCAGGCGTCTCATTTTGAAACGCGCTGGGTCGATTGGATACTCGGAAACGAAGAGCTCCAGCGAGTTTTCCGCTGCAAGACGAAGCAAAAACGTTTTGAAAACGATTTCGGCCAGTGAGTCACAGCCGGCGCTTCGAGTCCACTCAAACGTTCGATGCAAATCGGCGGCACAGATCCGCACAGATAGATGACGAACGACGAATTCCGAGTCAATGACGGACTCCCGACAGCGGAATCTTGTGAAATCGTTCCTGTCGTTCACGTTCTTGACGAACAAATGGCTCAGAAAATCGGATCTGTAGGATAAAAGATGCACCGCACCTTCAATCGCACTGATCGCACACTGAATATTGGTTATCATTTGCTTGGTGCTTGCGAGCGTGAATTCACGTACGCTTCCTCCAGAGTAATAGTACCGTTCGTCCATGTCATCCGCAGTGTAATTGAAAACATGTTCGCCCAGCAAGCGAAGATCTGCCTTCGACCAGCATGGCAGCAGACAACAGTACATATCGACTCTGGATTTTAAATCCACTTGTTGAGACGTCGCCAATATGTTGAACGCCATCAGCTGTTGTGGGATCTCACTTTTGTAGCGGAAGCCGTCCAGCAACAGCCACAGTTCCTGTTTCTGCTCGAGGCTCTTATAAATGCGGACCGCTTGGTCTTCGCCGCAGTTTTCAACTGAAAAGTAAATGATGCGGTCGTCTTCCAGACCCAAATACAAGAGACAATATCTTTTATCCAGTTGTCGGTACAAAAGCACGTTCTTCTTGCGGTTCAAGACCAGATAAAACGCCATTAGACAGATCACCGTGGACTTGCCAACGCCTGGCGAGCCCACGAGAATGCTCTGCATGTCATTGCGCACGTTGAAGACGTTGGGAGACGGTTCAAACCAGCCATCCACAAGAATCTACGCGACTTGCTTGTCCTCTAGACGCCAAAAGATCTTCCCGTTGGTGGTGCATCCGCCCAAGGGCTCCATGAATCCACGCACAAAAGGGATTTCATGCACAATGCCAGCGTTCCAGTCAGTCAGGGTCCCGCATTCTTTAGCAAATTCAGTCGGCCAGGGAAAGAGCGATGGGAGCGGAACTAGCGGCTCGATATCAGGACTCGCCGATCGAGGACCGTATTGATGCTGTGGCACAACCACAATAAGCGCATCATCGTAGTCTTCGCCAAGGCCGTGGAGCAAAGCGGTAGGCTTGAGAGGCGTTCGATTCTCAGCAGCTTTGCTTGCGTAGACGGACAGTTGGAATGAAAGGAGCCCTTGAGCAGATCCGATTCTTTGTCAATGCGGCTTGAGGAGACTCTGGAAGTCATAGATTTTCGTGTCGTCTGGCGCTTGGATCAAGCCTGGGGGCACTAGCGCACCTCCGCTCTCGTTCACTAACTGGAACCACACTTCGCGCTCCATTGACTCGGTCTTGCGGCAGCAGCGTGGAAGCAGCTGAATTCGAAGGGTTTGATGTGCGCTGCCTCGGCGTCTGTCGAGGAACTGTGGGCTGCCAAAGATCGATCATAGCTGCTCGTGTGTGATGGATTGTGAGCTTTCCCGTGGCATTCTCACTGTTCATGTAGAGCAATTCTATTGGACGTAAAAACATAACAGGTCTTGAAGGCGACGCACTGCAGGTGGTCGAGAGAGGCTGTAGCCTGCGACCGACGACCTCACGCGTGCTGCGTCCTGTGGGCTCGACGGGGAAGACGCAGATGACGATCCTTGGTCTGGCTCACGGTTTGGATGGTTGTCATGCCAGCCTTGCGCTGGATGCCCTTACGCAGCTTCTTGGAGAGCTTCTCCGAGTGCGCGGCTTCGGTCGGTGCCCATGAACGGCACGACCCTCACCTGGTGGAGTTGTCTTTTCCCTCACGAATCGTTATCACACTTCAATCAACGCATAACAATGGCAGCAACGAGCCAGATCGCTCGCTTTGTCCGAAGCAGCTGCGCGACAATAGCTCGTATCTCCATCTAAAACGTGAACAGGAGAAGAAGCAACAACCTTACCCGTTCGAAACCTGAAAGATCATGCTGTTACATGATAAAACGAGTTGTGAGCAGCCAATTACCTAGTTTGAATGGCTCTATGAGTGTCTAGCATTACTAGTTGATGAGAAAATCAAATGTACTCCGTGTAGTAGCCACTCAAAGTTCGATGTCATTAGCTCTCCATCATTAATTCATCTCTTGAACAAAGGAGCTGGTGGTAGTGGACTCACGGGAACTTCGTAGCTCGGGCGATCAGAAAACACACCACAACGATTTGTGTAGTAGCCCACAAGCACTCGGCGTCTTCCTTCGACGTCCAGCTTCAACGCCTTGCAAGACTCAAGATCTGGACAAACCACAACACAGATCGGCAGCTCAGTACCTTTTGCTTCTTGAGCGTGGAATATTGCGTCCATCTTCTGAAGTTGATGACTGTTGATCTCGAATTCCGATGCGACAGTCATACAAAGATAAGCCACGTTGGGTTTCATGGCAGAGGCAGACTCAAACTTCACAATGCTGTCGATATTGGAGAATCGTGATCGGCTGGAAACCAATACGAGAGATTCTCTTCCTCTTTCCATCTCTCCAGCCACCGCTCGTAGTCGATCTTTGTTCCCCAGCGAACTGCGGCTCCTTTCCTCAAACGCGACAATCGTCTCGTTTGGAAATGCGCTGGATCGATTGAATATTCTGAAGCGAAGAGCTCCAGAGAGTTGTCAGCTGCAAGACGATGCAAACAAGTCTTGAAAACGATTCCGGCTAGTGAATCATGGCCAGTGTCTCGTGCCCATTGAAGAGTTCGATACAAATCGTTGGCACTAGTGCGCGCAGATAGATGTCGAACGACATATTCCGAGTCGATGACGGGCTCCCAATACCGAATTCATGTGAAATGGCTCCTGTCATTCGCATCCTTTACGAATACATGGGACAAACAATCGGCTTCGGGTGTGCGGGACAAAAGATGGACTCTATCTCCGATCGCACTGATCGCGGAATGAATAACATTTTGCATTTGCTTCACGGTTGTGAGCGTAAACTCACGCACGCTTCAGCCAGAGTAGTAATACCGTTCGTCCATATCATTCGCATCATATTCGAAAATGCGATTTCCCAATGAGCAAAGATCCGTCTTCGACCAGCAAGGCAGCAAACAGCAGTACGTGTGCATTAGCTCATCAGATTTCAGATCCAAATGGTGTGACGTTGTCAACATTTTGAACGTCATCAGTCGTTGGGGGATCTTTTTTTTGTAGCGAAAGTCGTCTAACAACAACCACAGATTCGATGTCTGCTTGAGAACTTCATGAATGCGGGTGGCTTGATCATCGTCGCTGCCTTTCACTGAAAAATAAACGACACGATCGCCTTCATGGCCCATGTACAAGACGCAATTGCCTTTATCTCCATGCAAATTTCGGTACAAAAGCACGTTCTTCTTGCAGTTCAATACCAGATAAAACGCCATCAGACAGAGCAACGTGGACTTGCCAACACCAGGTGAGCCCACCAGAATGCTCTTCCTGCCCGTATGTTTATTCACAACGTCGGGAGACGATTGAAACCAGCCAGCCACTAGTACCGACACGACTTGCTTATCCTCCAGTCGCCAAAAGATCTTCCCTTTGGTGGTGCACCCACCCAAGTCCTTCATGAATTCCCATATCAATGGGATCTCGTGCAAAACACCAGCACCCCACTCCGTCAGGTTGCTGCATTCTTGAGTGTATTCAGCCGGACAGGGCAAGAACGATGTGAGCGGAGCTAGCGCTTCGACTCTGGGAGCCAACGAGCGAGAAACAAATTGATGCTGTGGCACAACTACAATACGCGCACCATCCTCCTCCTGGCCAAGGCCGTCCAGCGAAGCAGAAGACTGGACAATCACCCTATTCTGAGCGTCAAATGCGGATTTGTTTGCGCAGATGAGCAGTTCAGATGAGTGGAGCCCCTTGAGCAGATCTGAGACCTTGTCAATACGGCTCTTGAGGAGGCGTTGAAAGACATAGATCTTCGTATCGTCCGGCACGTCGATAACATCTGGAACAGTAAGGGCGCCCCCGCTCTCGTTCACTAACGGGAACCAAACTTCGCGCTCCATTAAATTGAGAAGTGCCTGATCCCTGTGTTCTTTACTTGATTTCAAATGTCATCGTGTCAATCTTGCCATCAATCAAATGATCATAGCAATCACATTCAGTGGAGCGGAGATCGTACGAGTGGACACAGGAACAACGCCTTCAAACACTTGCCATCTTTACCTTCGTGGAGATCTCAAGCGGACTCAAGATTGGGGTACACAGCTGCATATAATGGTGCTTCGGCTTTTCCCTCTGCCTTACGTCGTTCAGGAACAACATATTGCTCATTTTCTTCGGCTTCCTGCTGATGAAATTTACTTTTAAGAGATAGCACACACCTCAAGCAACATCGAATCCAACTCTCTCAGTTCCATTGATTGAATTCATCGCAAACTGAAAGCGCTAACACTGCTCCAGCCACTGCACACTTACGCAGTCGTGCTGCACTGAGCCAGGAGCTCCGTGATGTTCTCTTCCAGCGACAGCTTCTGGCGGTTGAGGTAGTTTTTCCGTGCCTGTCCAACGCCCAAGCCACATCAGTTAGATCACAATCAAGCCCACGGTAGCTTCGTTCTGATGACGCACCTCCAGCGAAGAGACCTGCTCGTCCACCTTGGCGGACTCCTGCTTCATGCTGCTCAGGTTCTCGTCCATGGTCGTCTGCAAGAACATCTTGCCAACGCTCTGGTACGTGATTGTGCCCTCGGGCAGCTCCGTGAGCTCCTTCTCCACCAAAGCCACGCGCTTGTTCTGGCGCGCGTAGGCCGCCAGCTTGGACTCAATCTGTATCAAGATCACTCCTCAGGTGAGACTACACGAGCCAGTAGGCAAAGAGCACGAACACAGGTCGCATACCTGCTCGACTTCGCGCTGGATGCTCATGAACTGCGGCTGCAGCTCCTGCAGCTCCTTGGCAATGGCCGCAGGCACCGTGCGCGTGCCAGGGGTCTGCGCATTGGCGCTCGGCGCAGCAGCCTGCTTCAGCTCACGCAGCAGCTTCTTGATGCCAGGCACCTTCTCCACATCAGTGGCGTTGGCCTGCGCGGCCTTGAGCGTCACGATAGCCTCGCCAGTGCGCCCCAGCTGCTTCTGCGCGCTTGCGAGGCGGTGGTAGCCCTTGGCGAAGCTCGCGTTCCGCTGCACGCACTCCTTGGCGTCGGTCTCGGCCAGCTCCCATTGGCCCAACGCACCGTACGCAGCACTCCGGTTGGAGTAGTACACGTGGTTCTCCGGGTCCAAGCGGATGGCCTATATGTCCATGCGACCATATCCATCAGTACGACTGAAAGCCCAGCAGCTTTGCACGCTCAAGACACTCACCTCGGCATAGAACTCGACGGCCTTGTCGAAGTTCTTCAGGTTAAACTCATCGTTACCAAGACTGCAGCGCACCAATGAAACCGCCATCGTCAGCACAATGCACTCCTACATACGGCATCTCTCTCCAATGCTGCGACTGCGCAGCAGGATCGACAGCAGCGACCTACTTCTTCTGCGCTTCGGCCAGTTCCTGCGGGCTGCTCATGGTCGTCTGTGGTTATGACACTCGGTCCACGGTTCGTATCCGAACAGCTACGGTTCCGTGGTTTAGGTGTTAACCGGTCCGCGGTGCAACGAGCGACACCGGTGCATGGTTCTGATTCTGCAGCTTGGTGCTCCGGTGCACCGCCGCCCAGCAACGACTGCATGTGGCATCGCCACGACACGGAGCGCACATGAGCTCCGCCGCATTGTTGCGACAGACCACGCAGGTGGCCGCTGCTACGGATAGCTTGGTCCACGTGGTCAGCGGACCGCTGCCCGGTGCCGCTTGCGCCTTCTTCTGCTGGTGCAGAGCCTCAGCGTAGCAGCCCACGCAGAACCGCAGTCCAGTGTCGTTATTGCGACGCGTGGCGAAGTTGTGGTGGCAGTGCATGCACATGATGAAGTGGTCAGGCGGCGTCCAGGAGGCCGGCTCATCCGGATCGTCCAGACGCATGTAGAAGTCATTGCCGTCGTCGTCGGTGCGCCGCACCCACGTAGTCGACTCGACCGGGATCGTGTTCACGTCCGAGCCGATCAATCTCGGTGGCTTTCGTCGCGTTTCCTGCCTGGCGATGTTGAAAAACACCACGTCCCCAGAGGACGGATCGATGCGCTTGATGAACTGCGTGCGGATCACGTTGCGAGATTGGATCAGCGCGTGGCGACACCGGAAGAGCATCTGGATCGTGATCGCGGCGTGGTGTTCGGCATGGTCCTGGTACACACGTGCTGCCTTCTGCTGCATTTTCTGCTTGGCCAGATCGATCTTTTGCTGGATGATAACCTCTTTCGCGATCTCCTCGCAGTTTTCCATCACGAGCTCGTCGCACACGATCTTCTCGAAGGTCTCAGTGTTGAGGTAGAACACTTTGGCAAACCGTCCGCCGTAGTCCTCGAGCCGCAATTGCCATCTACAGCCCACAAGGTTCACGCCCCCTGGATCCTGCAGCACAGCCTTCTGCGTCGCGATCAGATCGCGCTCGAAGATGCGCGTGGCCTCGTCGTTCACAGCCGCGATTCCCTCGGACGTGGCAAACCACGCGATCGTGGATTCACGTGATTGCACGCAGATCTTGGCCTGGATACTGGCCCAGCCAGCCTCCATCTCGTCCAGAATTTCTGCCTTTCGCTTGCGTTTGCTCTCCGTTCGCTCTTCTTCCTGCTGCCGAAGTTTCCGATTCGCGTATACTTTCAATGAGGCATCCCGGAAGGCCTGCTTGCGCGCCTTCTCCTCCAGTTCGCGTTCTTTGGCTTCAACTGCACGGCTGATGGCGTCTTCTAGCGTCATCTGTGCAACCTCAGTCTCCATGCGCTTGAGCTCGAAGAAGTCTTGGTGCAGCATGCGTTCACGCTGCTCCGCATGCCGAACTTCCACGCGTCGACGGTAAAACTCCTGCCAGACAACCATGGATTCCTGTACGACTGCGTTTGGCAAACGAACAGTGTTAGATGTGATCAAAGAGCTGCACTTGGGGGAACGGAGACCTACTCTTTCGGTGTCTGACCGTGACAAAAATCTCCACACGGCGACGCTGCTCTGCCTGACGCGCTCTCATTCTCTACATGTCATGGCTTCTGTGTGAGTCCGCATTGTTCAATGACGGTCCTCTGTCGTTTGTTGTACCTCTAGGAAAAGCACGAGTTGTTTCCACGTGCGCTGAGCTCGAACTCGATTCAGATGCCGACAGCTCCGTTGCCACGCTGCTTGGTGTCTGAAAGACCAGCATAGAGAATCATCAGTTCATGAGACCGACGTCGTAAGCAAGCGAAGGAGAACCCACAGCAGCTGCATGGAATTGAAAAACAGCTTCCATGGGGAGAGCGCCAAGCCCAATAACGAGCACTGGTACTTGTGCAGCGCTCTTAAGCGCCACTCCCGCATTTGCTGCTGTTTGCTTCGATGCAGAAGTAGCAGACGTATCGCTCTTCGGTAGCCGTAGGCTCGGAAGTGTGCGTCGCCACGCCGTCGGAGCCGCTGGACGAATATAAACTCCTTCCATCGCGCGAGCCGTTGACGAGGCTCTCGCTTCCGCCAGAGCTCCACGGCTGCAGCAACTCGAGCACGGAACTCTTCCTGTTCAAATTTCAGCTTGGCTTCTTCGTACAGATCGCGGTAGAACGTGAGTCGCATGTCATCAGTCAAGCGGCGCCAGCATTGCTGCTTGAGCGCATCCACCAGCTCCGGATGGTCCTCCACGTAGCTTTGAAGTACAGACTCAGTGACGCCTCCGGGAACTCTGTGCAGCGCTTGGGCAAACGGCAGAAGAGCTTTCTCCTCGTCACTGCCTTCACTAGCGGAGCAGAGCATCAGCCGTACATCGTTGAGCTTGTGGACACTCAACGGCGCATGAGGAGTGGCATCGCGGTCACTAACAGCAGAGAATACGTCCCACCAGCGCACGAGCAGCTTCTTCTCTCCTTCTCGCCAGCGATCAAGCAGCAAGAAGGCGCAGAGCAGCTCTCGCCAGTCAACCTTGGACGACTTCGTGTGCTCGTAGCTCTGGTAAACTGCTCGAAAGCGAGACCCGAGCGCCGAACCGGAAGCAGAGGTGAAGGCTTCAATGCGTAGAGCTCGACTCATAGCGATCTCCAATTGCGCGCCAGTCACGAGATTGGCCACGAAGTCTCGCTGGAAGACGCGCATGACGTCGTACAACCAGGAGATCGATGCCACGGGTGCCAGCTTCACTGGAGAGTTCTGAGACTGCTTTGGCACCGGTACCGACGCAGCTCGTCGATCACGCATGACTTGCTCAATCATGGCGTACAGCACTCGCACGTGGTGCCAGCGTGCATGGAACTGCTGCGTGCGCTGGTGCTGCTGTTCTTCCATTGCAGAGCCCACGAACCGCTCATTCATCTGCGTCTGCGCTTCCTCGCGCACGTCTTTGATCCTTCTCGGGTCACAATGGCGGTTCTCATCGTGCTCATCAAGCAGCTTGGGGACGTGGAGAACGCGGCGCTTTCGGTCTCGCGACGGTGTACGCACCGGCGACAGGCTCTGCATTTGCACTCGTGAAGAGCCATCGCAGCGACCAGTCGGTGCGTTGGCAGAAATAAATTGGTTCGCCCCACACACACGACACGAAATGGAGGAGCCTACTGCTGCGACGGAGACGCCACCGGAGGAACAACAGCGCATCGCGTACGAAGCGGTTCTGACAGAAGCCGAGTGCCAGAAACTCAAACATACAGCTCGCGTTCTAGAGAAGCGAGTCGATCCTTATGTGCACGTTTGGGTCCATGATGCTCGGTCATTTGCGCACGACCGAGAGAGCTCCATGTATGGAGCTTCTTCCATAACAATCCATAGCTTGCGCTGCGACTAAGTCTGCTGTTGTTGCTAGTACTCCTTTCACGCTGCGACTGCATCCGCTGCTGCCCGTTGCAGAGATCCGAGTGAGCTCCATTGGGCTTCTGCTTGCCAAATGACCGAGTTCTCAGTTCTTGTTGCTGTAGGATCTCGTTGAAGATCGCTTCGCAGCCTCATCCAGTTACAGCTCGGACTCTGAAGGCCTACTGAACCTGTGCTTTGAAGGCCGCATGCTGGAGAATGGCAAGGCCTGGGGCGACTACTGCGCCATGGCTCGGTCCTCGTCTTGGCCCAAACCGTTCGCAGGTGAGTCGGCGCTTCTGGACGGATTGCCGAGAGGTATCCACTGAGAACGCATGTGGTGATTCATTAATCCAGGCATCGTGTTCGTGGTTCCATTCCGGAGCTTGCGCAGCAGCCCAGTCACATGAGAGAGAACAGACACAACGCATCCGATTCGAAGCTGCTCCGATTCGTTCTCTGTGTCATAAATACCTTCTCTCACTAGCACAACAAGTGTGTCTACCCCAAGAGGCCCTTGGTCTCGCACTCGTCCTCGCTCGACTCACTCTCCTCGTCGTAGTCGTACGAGCGGCGGCGGCGGCGCTTGCTCCGTCGCTTCTTGCCGCTCGAGTCACTCGTCTTGACCTTGTACGACGGCCCGATCAGCATCCGCCCGAGGCACGGGATGAGGAACTCGCATCGGCAGCAGCAGCGGTAGAGCAGCGACTCGTCCGCGCCGCGATCGGGCCGCTCGTGTACGTCGAAGCGGTCGTTGAGCTCCGCCACCTCCACGCGGGCCTTGAGCTCCGGCGCGTGCAGCATCTCGCGCACGTCGTCGATCATCACGGGTGTGGCGTAGATGTCCAGCGTCCAGCGCACGATCGGCTTGGCCCCGTTCGTGCCGTAGAGCTCGGCGTACAGCGCATACACCTGCGGGTTCACGCCGCTATTGGATTAGGCAGAGCTGTTAGACACACAGATGAGGAGGGAGAGGATCATGGGGCCCCTACCGGTAGTGCTTGGTGGCCACGAGGTGCTTCTTGAGGCAGTACTCGGTCGGATCAAAGAGCGTGTAGTTGGTGAGCGGGCCTGGCTTGACCACGGGGCAGTCCGGGTCGTCCTCGCTCAGGATGTACACCATCCAGGCGTCCAGCCACGAGGTCTCGATGAGGAACCAAGCCTCGCCGCGCTTGAGCTCCCGCGTGTCGTACTGCAGGATGAGCTCCCGCTCCTACAAAGACGCACGTGTCATTCCCCCCATGTGAACCCATGCGCATTCTGAGGCCGCCAACGCACCAATCGACGCCGCTCCTCCGCGGACGACCGGCCGAAGCTCAGGTGCGCAGACGTGTCGCTGTCGATGCGGATGTCCGTGAGCTCCACGTCCGTGTCCAGCTCGTCGCTGTCGTCCTCCGTGGCCGCCGACTTCCTCGACCAGAGCTTGAGCATCGTGGCGTAACCTGCGAATTGCCTATTCTGAGTTTGACCCACCCAGCGCAGTAACCCCATGGGGGACTATTTCCTTTGCGTACCCCTCCGAGGGTACCCTCCCTCCAGTGGCTACACTCTGGTGGTTGGCTGGCAAACGAAATGAGCGACTCGGAGGACGAAGAGGTCTACGAAGGCGAGGAGATCGAGCTGGGCTTCGTGGTGCCGCAGGAGGAGGCCGATGCCCAGCCGCTGCTGCTGCACGAGAGCGCCGACTGGGCTGATTGGGACGGCGGCAAGGTCGGTGGCAAGCCAAGCTGGCTCGACCGCGCTGGTCTGCCCTCGACCGAGACGCTGGCCTGCTCGGCGTGCGCCCAGCCCATGGCCTTCCTGCTGCAGATCTACTGCCCGCTGGACGATCCGAGCGACGCCTTCCACCGCAGTCTCTACGTGTTCTGCTGCCGAACGACCGGATGCGAGAAGACCGGCCACGCCAAGTGCTTCCGCTCTCAGCTCCCGCGCGAGAACCGCTTCTACCCGTCAACCAGCGGCGAATCCGTTGATAACGCTGAAGGATGTCCTTCGCTGTGTGCACTGTGTGGCCAGCGCGCTACTCTTACGTGCAGTGCGTGCCATGTTGCGCAGTACTGCTGCAAGGAGCACCAGAAGGACCACTGGAAGGCTGGACACAAACAGGATTGTGCGGAATGGTGCGTACTATCGCAACTTTTGACACTACGACACCAGTGGGACGATGTGGATGACTCATGATTGCTCTCTGTCTCTATCTTGATTAGTCTGAGCGATCTTTGTCTCGTTGAATCGCCAGAGGCGCTGCAGAACTTGCGCAAGGGCTCCAAGTGGGTCTTCCCCGAATACGAGCTCGAGATCGACCACGAGCCTGACAGCACCAAGGCAGTGAACGAGTACGAAGCCAAGCTGCTCGCGGACTTTGAGGCCCGAAAGGTCCAGGGAGCTGATGCTGCTGGTGGCGAGGAAAGCGATCCGTTCACAGATGATTCGGAGATCGATGTCTCGCAGCAGGAACTGAACGAGGCGCTCGGAAGCACCGCGGACCAGGACAAGCACTACATTCGCTTCCTCACACGCGTGGCACTGGCGAAGGACCAGGTTTTGCGCTACGGACGATGGCAGGACCCCTCAAGCGTGCTCTGGGTGCACTCGGGAATGGTGCTGGCAGACGACGCGGTCATCCCGCCCTGCCCACGTTGCGGTGGTGCGCGCAAGTTTGAGTTCCAGGTGCTGCCTCAACTGTTGTCCTACCTGCACGTTGACCAGGCGAGCTCGCTACAGCAGATTGGTGAGAAGAGCTGCGAGTGGGGAACGCTCGTGGTCTACACGTGCACCAACAGCTGCAAGCTCGAGGGCGAGTACGCCGAGGAGCACGTGCACTACCAGAACCCGTACGTCGGTGCTTAATGCAAAACGCGACAGTCCCTCAGTAGTTATAGATCCTGCCGCATGTACAGAATACACGCAAATTTTGCTGCCTTATCAGTTCAGAGTTGTCGCAGCATTTGTCAATTCAACGGACTGGCTTCATCTCTGAGAACAGATCTCGGTCAAGCGTTGAAGCCGAATAAGCAGATCAGGATGTCGAAGACGCAGCAGGTAAGAATAGATTCTGTACTCAGATGCCCAAGACAAGAGTCGGTCCAAGCTCTGCTTTATCGCTTCGGCATATCAAGAAAAGCAGCCAGCCAGCAACTTCAAACACTCGCCTTCCAGCCACCGACCAAGGTCCCGGACGCCATGTCGTCTCTGCGCGTGCGCGTCCAAAACAAGGTTTGATTGCCTTCGCGCTCGTATTATTTCCGTCGTGTTGTTCTCACGGTGTGAACTCTAGCTTCTCAGCAAGCTTGGAGCAGCCAAGCCCAGCAAGAATGTGCAGTTCGATATGGCGCATGAAGGGTTTGAGAAGGCGTTCGGAGGCGTATCGTCCCTGGATTCAGCTTTGCGCGGCTTTGTCATCTCAATGAAAGGTTTGAACACTCCGTAGGTGTCTCTCACGTGAAGCTCACTCACTCAATTCTGGATTTTGTATCACGCAGCTTTTCACATGTCGGCCCGCGTTCTCGTTGGTGCAATTGACGCAATGGGCAGCAATCCGGAGAATTCAGCCGAGATGAAGAACTTCACCAACGAGCTGAAGGCGGCATTCGCGCTCACGGACAACAAGTCGCTGGAAGAAAACGTCAAGCGCTTCGAGCAGCGTGTGCTGCGTCCTTCCACTGGCTGGGTGAGTCAAGGCAGTGAGTTGAAGCAGCAGGTGGCCGAGTTCCAGGACGAGAAGATGCTGTACGACCACTACACGCGCAAGGTGCAGTCCATGCGCGAGGCTCGGGACAAGCGATCGAGCACTGGCAAGGCGGAAAAGCCCAAGGACGTCGAGAAGCTGCTGCGTGTAAGTCTAGCTCTTTGTGGTCTCACTCAGCGAATGGTGCTCTCACTCTGTGCTACAGAATGAGCAAAAGCTCGTGACATCCACCAACACGTACATGAAATCCTCCGATACCACGATTACGAACCTGCGAGCGTTCACGAACTCGCGTGAAGAGAAGCTGATGCCTCTGCTTCATCGGGTACGAAGGGCACCGCTTTGTTGTGCATCTGCTGGGGAATCCTTTCTGATCCAAGCGTTTTGCTGGGAACTGTTTAGTTGCTCGAGTTCCGAATCAACTATGCCAATCAACTGCAGCGCGATTCGCAACGCATGCAGGCAATCATCCAGCACGATGTGGTGCACGAAAGCATTCTGGGCCGATTGGAATCGCTCGTGACGCACTTTGTGGGCGTTGGTCCCTCGAGCGACGGTAACCCGGAGTTTGGAGGAGCCCAGCAGCAGCAGCAGCCGCAGCCAGAGCCGTCGGTACAGAGCCTCACGTTCGAGAGCTTTGTAGGCGAGGTCCCTCCGCAAGCTCCGCCCGAATCCACCAGCAGTTCACGTCATTCGAGCTTTCCACAGAACACGGCACCTTTTGGAGCGCAGCAGACTTACGCTACAGCACCTCCTAATGAATTCTTTGGCAACTTCGATCAGCAAGGATTCACGCAGCAGTTCCAGCCACCTCCGCCACCGGCACCACAGATGTCGCCCACGGCTTCTACCCCATGGGACGACTTCCCAGTGCAATCAGCTCCAATCCACCCAATGTCATCACTGCCACCGGCTCAGGAGGCGTCGTCACCCTGGTCCACGTTTGACGATGCGGCCAAGCCCCAGACCATGGAGCACACGCCTCCTCCGCCGCCGATGAGGCAAATGCCCAGTTTCCACAAGCTGCATGCCGAAGCTTCGCTCGGAATCATGTGAGAACGCCGATCATTGAGGAGCCAAGCGAGAGAGAAGGAAGGAAGGTGCGCGTGAAGACCAAAGCCTTAACGTGTTATCTATCGAAAATATAATTCAGCCCACGCGCTTCATTTCTTTGCTTGGTCTTTATGGCAGCTTTGCAGCAAGTTGATCATCGCAAGCTCCATTAGTCCTTGAGCATTTGCGTCAGTCGTGCTTGCCGCTGACTTCGCCTCTTATTGTGCTCGAGCAAATACTTTTCGCTTTGCATCTCTCTCAGTCGCGAGACTGCGCGATGGAACGCGATCTTGAGGTCCTGCATGGCGCACAGGTTGTCGATCTGTAGCCCAGCAGCCTTAGCCGGAGTGTAGCCGCCCACGGGTCCGTCCCAGGAGCTGGTCGTGGGGATACCCTGATCCGCTGCGTCCTTCTGCTGCTTGTGCTTTTGCGTCTCCTGCGCCTGCGTTGCTCCCTCGTCGGCCTCTTCCACCTGCACCGTGGCCTCGTCAAAGCGGAAGATCTGGTCTGCCGGGCCTTGAGACGAGCAGACGAGTCGCGTATGGTGCTCGTACAGCTCATCGATGAGCAGGATGAAGCGCCGAGCCTGGTTGTGGTGCTTCATCTCGAGCACGGGTACGCGCTCGAGCACGACCGTGTGGAAGCACTCACACAGCGCCTTGTAGTCCGCAGCGCCCTTCTCCGTATTGCAGAGATGGTCAAAGTCCACTCGGCAGACGCCATCGCGCGTCCCAGTGACCTCAAGATGCCGCCCCATCATCACAGGCACACACAAGAGCTCGACTTGGTGGGGCTTGTACGCTTCGTGCACCAGCTCGTTGAACAGCTCGTCCATGCGGACGCCGGTCTCTGGCGAGAGCGGGAACAGGAAAGACTCCTGTGCTCGCGTCTGCAGCAGCTGACGATGATCGATGGCAGAATCCATGTCCACGACCTTGGTATGGCGCTGCAGCTGATCCACAAACGGCAAGAAGTACTCGCGGTTCGTGCCGTTCTCGTAGAGCTTCTGCGGCCGGATGTTGGACGTGGCCACGACCACGACGCCTCGCGCAAAGAACACGCCGAAGAGCTTGCGCAGGATGAGCGCGTCCGCGATGTCCGTGACCTGGAACTCGTCAAAGCAGAGCAGATGCGCGTCCTCAGCCATGCGCTCGGCCACGATCGTGATGGCGTCGCGACTCGGGTCCAGGTCGATATGCCGCTGTCGACCGAAGCGCTTGAGCTGGTCCTGCTTCTCGCGATGCAGCTGCTGGTGCACTTCCAGCATGAACTTGTTGAAGTGCACGCGGCGCTTGCGCTCGACTTTGGCGTGCTCGAACAGCAGCTCCAGCAGCATGGACTTGCCTGTGCCCACGCTGCCGTGCAGGTACAGCCCTCGCGGCACCATCACCGGCTTGGGCTTAGATTTCTCCGGTGCTTCATTGGGTCCTTCCCCATCGTCCTGCTTCCCATTGTCCAGAGGCTTTTCCTCTGCTGCTGGCGGCTCAAAGACCGGCAGCGCATAGCCACACAGACGTCTGTGCAATCGGTCCAGGACGGACTCCACCACGTGGCGCTGTCGGTCGTCGGGCTTGAGCTGGCCCTGGTCCAGCAGCTGCGCATACTTGTCCGACAGCTTCTGCTGCTGCTGCGCAGGCTCTGAGGCGAACGCCCGCGACCAGCAACAGCTGCGCCAGGCGCGACGACCGTGGCCGCCCATGCGCATCATCTTGTCAGGATGTTGGGTAATCAGCCATTTGACATAACTGACGGTTAACGATATGGTTAACCGTCAGTTATGTCAAATGGCTGATTGAAGCTCATCACTTGGCGAAATGACGCAGAAGACGCTCGTGGTGGCCGGCGCCGGCGTCGTGGGGCTCAGCATCGCGCGCGCCGCCGCCAGGAGCGGCCTGCAGGTGCTTCTGCTGGAGAAGAATGCACAGGTCGGCATGGAGACCAGTGCGCGCAACAGCGAGGTCGTGCACGGTAAGCAGAGCGTCGCGGTTGATGTGATACGGACAAGCAGCTCCTCATGATGATATGCGTTCGTAGCGGGAATCTATTACGCGCCAGGCAGCTTGAAGGCCCAGCTGTGCGTACGTGGCAAGCAGCTATTGCGGGAATTTTGCAAGGACTATGGCGTGGAGCAGTCCATGTGCGGCAAACTCATCGTAGCGCAGCGCCATCAGGTTGGTCTTGCTTCATGAGGACGCCATCTATCGATTCGCGATCTAATGCCTGTCAATGCTTGAATCTGTGAGTAGAGTGGCCTGCTAGAAGCTTTGACCAAGAAAGGCCATGCCAACGGCGTGACGGACCTGAAGCGACTCACCAAAGCCGAAGCCAAAGCTATGGAACCTCAAGTTGAGTGCGATGAGGTACGACCTGAGGTTGCTTATCGCCATGAGACGTGCACCAAGCAAAAGACTCATCCCTTTTCAGGCACTATTCTCTCCGTCAACAGGGATCGTGGACTCGCACGGACTCATGCAAGCTTTGCTCGGTGACGCTGAAGCGCAAGGCGCTATGGTGGCGCTCTCGACGGCGGTAGAGCACGGCACGTACGATGAAGGCAGCCAGCAGTTTGTGCTCTCCACAGCTCAAGCTGATGGACAAGAGTTTGAGCTGCCTTGTGACTACTTTGTGAATGCCACGGGACTCTTCGCCACGTCACTTTTGTCCAAGATCAAGCCTCTCGGACAGCAGCAGCCTGGTAGGCAATTGCTGCCCACTCTTCCACCAAAGTTCGCCAAGGGCACGTACTTCAAGCTCCAAGAACATGTCCAACCCTTCAGGTACGTGGGATATTTAATCCGACTCTCTTCTTGTCGGCATGATCCGACTGAACGTGCAATGGATATGGATTTCCAGCCACCTCGTGTACCCGATCCCAGAGGTCGGCGGACTCGGCGTGCATTCTACTATGGACCTCCAGGGCAACCTACGCTTTGGCCCTGACGTCGAGTGGGTAGACGAAGTCAACTATGTGGTACGTTTGCCAACAGAAGTAGAGTTTTTGAGTGCGAAAGGAGTTTATCTTTTTACCAATTGATATTTTGAAGCCGGATCCGAGTAAAGCCGATCGCTTCAAAGAGCTCATTCGCTCGTACTGGCCTGTCATCGACTCCTATAATCTCGTTGCCGATTACTGCGGCATTCGACCGAAGATTATCATCGGAGATTCCATCAACGAGGACTTCTACATTGCTGTAATACGCCGCTGTTGTTCGCTATTGTTTCCACCTAGACAGCTGATATGATTCATGCTTGTGTGGATGTGAATACAGGATGCGTCCTCACACGGAATGCCCGGACTCGTGCATCTGTGTGGCATTGAATCGCCAGGTCTAACTTCGTCCCTCGCCATCGCTGAGGTCGTGATGAACAAACTGCTCAAATGAAGAATCGACAACAGAAAAACAATTTTGTGAGCGGATGAAATATAAAAGCGTGTTTGTTAGACTGCAATCAACTTGGTCTTGGATGGCATTTCGATCTCAACGGAATCTTTGCCCATCTTGTCTTTGTCGCCACTATCGACCCCGTTGTCCTGTTCCTCCTCCAACAGCATCTCAGCCTCTCTTTCAAGGCCGCGATGCGACTCGGCAGCGAGAAACGCGATGAAGTGGATCACCAGGCTGCTGATATTGAGGTAAAACGATGTACCGAGGTACATGGCGCTAGTGTTTATGACCTGGGTTTCCACATACCAGGAGAACGCCAACGCGATCTGCCAAAGGGCTGTGCACGCCGCCGCAATGGCTCCGAATCGAACCAGAGAGGACTCAATGCTGGCGCAGGTGATACCCACGACCAAAAGAGTGAAGCTTAAACCTGCAAAGACGGACGAGATGATAGCGATGGCGACGCTTCCTTTGCCCTGGCCACCGCAAGCTCGATGGAGAAAGCTGAGCCAGTTGACTTCGATTTCGCTGTCGACCTGGTCACTGAGCATATCCATCGGTCGGTCCGCGCTGCAAAGATCATCGTCAGGATCCTGGCTGATATGACGACACCGCCAGCTTGGCGCGTTAGCGTCGCATTGCATGATCATAATCCGTGACGTGAAGAAGGAACCACAGGTCACATTCTCGTACAAGACATCGGCCTCAACCGTGACCTCTGCACCGGAGAGAACGTTCGTTGTGTTTGGATGAACAGCCACACAGGCACCCCAGAGACCGAACGTGAGCTCAATGTTCGCGTCCTGCTCTATTTTGGACCAGTAGGGCAACACCAAGGACATGGCCGAAAGAATGCCAGCCGTGATGACGCTAAGCAATGCTACAGAAAAAATGCCAGACATCAATTCACAGTGGCGGATTTATGTCGAAGAACCACAAGGACACACCTAAAGCCCCCGGTCGGGAGCACCCCATGATGCCTGAATGTGTGACGCTGAGATGAATGGAAACTGATCCGCTCACTTTGGCCACGAAGCGACACCAATGCATGAAACGCCTCGATGAAAGCCGTTGAAAGGCGCAATATAAAGAGTCCAAAAATGCGTCCGACGGTCGTTCCCAAGCGCAATGTGGTTCGTAAACCCTCTCGGGTGTCATCCACCGCACCATCAGTGCTCAGCACGACATATAGCTCCGAGAACCTGGCGCGGCCGGTGAGTCGCACCGAATTCCAGGAGCTCGCGCAGCTAGTAGCGCAGCTGAAAAAGGAAAGCAGTCGTCAGGTCACGATCGGTACGTACGCTCTGCATCCTTCTTGTTGTGGTATATCTCATCTGAATAATCCACATGGTATCTTCAAACACGCAGGGAGCACACTTGAAAGCGATTTTGAACTTGTGAGGGCCCAGGCTTCGGCCAATAAGGCATCCATGGGCACTCTGGCCGAGCTCGTGCTTGAGAAAACTAACGAATTGCAGCAATTGGTCTCCTCACAATTGCAGCAGCTGCAGGTAGAGAGTGAGCAGAAGCTCACGGATGTTCAGCTCGCGCTTGATCGACTCGAGTTTCGCTTCAAGCACCACATCCGAGACTTCCAAGCAGTCACCGAGCAGGTCGAAGCCCAGCAAAATGCACTCCAGATACTGCGATCGCAGTTGAGTCAGACACACACGCTACTGGATACGCAGCACGAGAACCAGCGCACATTCATGGAAGCAGTGCAGTACGAGGTCACGACAGCGCAGGTGAAAGCGGCCCAGGCTGCCAATGAGTGGAACGAGAACATGATGAGCTTTCAGGAGCGCATGATTGCCTACGTCAAACAGGTCCAAGACGATGCACAGGGTAAGCACCAGCAGCCAAAGGTGAGCCATTCATGCATGGCATTACCTTGTTTCCTTGTTGGCAGATCAGAGCGATACGTTCACGAAGCAATTGCGGGACATTGTCAGCCACGAGAAGCGGCAGGCTGCGCTTTTAAATCAGGTTTGTTCACTTGAAACCAGGCAATGGAGATATATAGTAGTAAGGCCAAAACATGATCTATGCGTGACTGCAGACAGAGGAAGATGTGGCAGGAATGCATAAAAGCATGGAGGAGCTGGGAAATCTGCGGGTTCACGTGCAACGAGAACATGAACGCTCAAATCAGCAGCATGAAGACGTACGCAAATCCGTCAATTATTGGTCATACCTCTCAATCAACTGGACATAACGCATCATGACTGCATGCTCAACAGCTCGTACGGCGTCAAGTGGCAACGGAGCACAAACTCAGCAAGATTCTGTACCTCATAGAGCGCTCTGGAGACTGCGAGGATCTGCAGCGTATCGTAGAGCGACTGGAGAGCAATGTCAAGCTGCGTATGGACGCCGTGCTTGAGGTCTGTGGCCTTCGCTGTGTCCTGAATACATGCATCAATGGTGGTCTCACACCCATACTCCATGCAGCTGATCGCGCTCTGCGTGCAAAAGTGAGACTGTCTATAATTGTAATTTCACGAAAATCAGCCAGACCATCACTCTCGCGTGCCAAAACGGCAACGCCAAAGGGAAACGAAACGCGAGAATGCGCGCGAACGCGGCGGCGCCGGCCGCGTCCTCTTCGTCCTCCTCCTCTGCCACGTGGACGAACGCTGAGCCTGTAGTGGACATTGTGCACTCTCTGGATCTCTGGACTGTGGTCCGTGGTCGTCTTACGAGTCCGTTTGTGTGTGTCTTTCGTAGCGTTCTGGAAATGCTCTGCAACAGTGTCTGAATTCGCACGTGATCAGCGCGTACCTCGCCAGTCGCGCGGTTCGCAAAACCGAGTACGCATCTCAATCGCTTCATTTAATGCATATTGGTGTGTTCACTGGATGTGCGGTGCTGCTGTAGGTGGCTAAAAGATCCAACAGCTCAGGAAGTTCGAGCGGATACGATCCAGCGAGGAGCCAATGCCCGCAGTGTGTTCAACCGCGTCTGCGGCGATTTAGGTGGTTCGACCTTAACGGTGGTGCCGACGCCAAAAGTACGTGTCGTTCCACCCACACTCAGCGCACCACGACCCACTCAATCGACCCCAAGCGCGTCAAACAATCGCCAGCCAACACCAACCAATGTAAGATTTATAGCATGTACATCGGCTCTGATTATGAGACTGACCATAATTGTGTGATTGCGAAGTCGTTTACACCTCAAGCACCGAATTCAACCAACGCTCCAATATCTTCTTTGGATACTGTGGATCTGGACGCTCTTTGTGATCTAGATGTCGACTCTCTGGTAGCGAATCGCCAGCGCCAAAAGCCTCCGCAACCGTCATCATACTCTCGCTCAACTGAGGATTCGAATGAGCAAGGATCATGGACATCAAGAATTCCCCCCCAACCCAAACCTCCAGCATATCAAGATTACACTCGACAAGTATCACCTCCTGTTCCCGTGGCTTCGTCTAGTACTCAAGTAGATGACGCCGAAAGGCTTCGTCAAGCGATCAAAGATACTCGTGCTCAGCTTCGAAGAGTGCGCGAAGAATGCGACGATGCCTCTCTGGAAGGAGATATTCCGTTCGATTTGCAAAATCGTCGTGATAGCTTGGAGGCAAAAATGGAAGATATGAGTCGGCAATATCGAGAATTAAACACCAGAACACCACATATGCCACCTTCGTCTGCATCGTACGGCACCCACTCAGATAACGCGCCATACGCATCGTCAACCGATCGTCAGTATGGGGCTCCTATTCCTGTTGCTCAATCCGGCAATGAGTCCTGCCGCCCGACATGTTCGTGTGGTTTGCTCACAACTGAAGCTAGAGTTCAGCATGGAGCAAATGCTAAGCGTACTTACAATCGCTGCAGTAATTGTGGGTTTCATTCTTGGGCTGACAATCAACCTGATCAACCACGGAGACGAACACCTGAGGTTGAAATTGAAGCCCCGTGTATATCAAGTAACCCCACTGTCACGTCGAAAATGCAGCGGGCTAAGACCGTTTTGAGGGATGTATTTGGTCACAATGCATTTCGTCCCAAACAAGAACGAATTGTGTTGGAGGCATTTTCTGGTCGAGATGTATTTGTACTCATGCCTACTGGAGGAGGAAAAAGTCTGTGTTACCAACTTCCTGCATGTGTCGATGATGGAGTCACGATCGTGATTTCGCCTCTGGTCTCACTAATTCAAGACCAAGTGCAGCAACTCGAAGCTTTAGAGGTTGGGGTGGCGAATCTGAATGGTGACCAAGACTACGAAACAGTACAGAAACCAATTATTTCGGATCTGTATTCCAATCGTGCCAGAATCAAGCTGCTTTATGTCACCCCTGAGAAAATTGCTTCGAGTACACAGCTGAACAACATATTCGAGTCACTTGAGAAGCGTGGCCGGCTATCACGATTTGTGGTCGACGAAGCTCATTGTATCAGTCAATGGGGTCATGACTTTCGAAAAGATTATATGAACCTGGGCCAATTAAGAACCAAATTCCCATCGGTTAGTTGTAATGGATACGCTAAAAATATAGCATGCTCACACTAACGCTTTTCAAAATGTTGAATTAGGTTCCTATTATGGCTCTCACCGCAACTGCCAACAATCAGACAGAAGGTGATATTGTCAAGAATCTTCAGCTTTCAAATCCGTTTGTAACCAGATCAAGCTTTAATCGGTGAGTGCTATGCAACATATATCATTCCTCTGATGCATACTAATTGAAAAACTTGGATGCTTAGACCCAACTTGACGTACGATGTTCGCAAAAAAACATCAAAATTTATGGCCGAGATTGCTGACTTCGTTCGAAACCACATCGACGACTCTGGGATTATATACTGGTACCAAATTTGCTCATGAACTACTATCAATCGTTTAGTTTTCTAAGTAATCGTTTCATATGAACATAGTCTTTCAAAGAAAGATTGTGAGCAAACAGCTGAAAAATTGATCAAGGTCATGGGATTTGAAGGAACCAGAAAAGCAAATCAAATTTCGTTTTATCACGCGGGCTTGGAACCAGAAGATCGAGCTTATCGGCATCATGAATGGAGCAAAGGGAAAATAAAGCTGATCATTGCAACAGTGGCTTTTGGAATGGGAATTAACAAGCCGGATGTGCGCTATGTGATCCACCACACGATCCCTCAATCTGTCACGCATTACTATCAGGTTAGATTGTTGCTGGGAATGCACTATCCTCACAAAAACTTACGAAACGAATCCTATTGATGTAGGAAGCTGGTCGAGCTGGTCGAGATGGAGATGTTGCAAACTGTATTTTATATTACTCTTTCCTCGATTTGGTAAGACCATTTGAACTAGTTTTTCTATATTGAAGAACTAACTGCTTCTGTTTCTATCCTAGACACGGCGGAGAAAGCTCATTACTAAAGACCGCGAGAATATGCAGCATCGTAATGTTCATCTGCAGCATTTGCGTCGAATGATTGAATTCTGTGAGAATCAAATTGAATGTCGGCGAACATCTCTTTTGGAATACTTTGGCGAACATTTTTCAAGTGAGCAATGCCGAGGAACTTGCGATAATTGCAAGAATCGTGCTATGGGAATCGTGGCAGAAAAAACGGATGTCACTCAAGACTGTTTGACGGTGCTTAACATGAGTACGTCCACTTGGCATTGACTCTGATTTCACCTCGTGAATTAAATTTGTTGCTATTTTGTTTGATACAGTAAAAACTCTTCAAGCAGAAAACGAACAAAGTACTCTTGTGCAAATCTCTCAAGCGTTTCTTGGCCAAGCAGTTAAAGGGAAAGAGTGGAGGCAAGACAACTTTACCAGGTTGCCGGGGTACGCTGCAGGAAAGGGACGATATGATCGGAGTGAAGTTGAGCGCATTATGTACCATATGGTGCTCCGTCAGTACTTGCGGGAATCGGTAAGATTTTTCTTACTTCAAATGAATTGATTATTACTCACTGACCTTACATCACCTTATCTTGCAGGACAAAACCAATAAAATGGGATTCACCACTACATTTCTAGAAGTTGGAAATCAAGCCGATCGTCTCGTTCGCGGTGAACGAGTTTCAATTGTGTGCAAGACACGACACAAACCGCGGGCTCTTGCGACTGAGACAGTCTCATCAACGACAAGTAATGGCACACAATCAACTGGAAAAAAAGCGGATAAGAAGGCAGCGAAAAAACCGAAGGCGGCCTCTGCAGGCAAAAAGACGAAGTCGAAGGCCAAAATGGATGATATTGAGGAGCTCAGTGATGACTTTGATGAAGATGTCGTTGAAATTATTCCTCCATCAACGCAATATCCCTTGATCCCTGCAGCAAAATCGGCTGGAAGGTGCGATACGTTCCTATACATTATATACTATCACGAGTTCTTTGTACTCTTGAAAAAAAACTTACATTCGTTCTTGTTAGAATTCCGGAGCATCATTGCGAGGCCCTTGCCCAATTGCTGAAAGATTGGCGTGCAAGCGTCTGCGATAATTTCAACGTGATGCCATATCATATCTTACCAACGTCTGGTATTGCAGCAATTGCAAATGCTGTGCCTGTAACAAGCGCCGAACTATCCGACATCGAGGGTGTCGGTCGTATTCGTGTGAAAAAATATGGTGAAGCTATCATTGATATCGTCAAAACATATTTGAGCAAGGTAATCATATCTGCGAAGATCTTCATTTGAGACGAGCCTGTATTTGTAGCTAAACCAAAACTATTTATTTTTCAGCACAACTTGATTCCATCTCCAAGCACGATCGATTCAAAACCAGTTGGAGCTTTGAATACTACGGACTCATCCGCGGCGACTTCTTCTCATTTTTTCAGGGAAACTGATGTGCAGGTAAGTCTTGGTGAGTGTTTTTTTTACTCTGTTCACATATATGCTAATATTTGCTCAAATCTCTTAGCAACTCGACTTAGTCGATCTTATTGAAGACAACTTCGATGATCTCAACGCATACGCGGAGGAACTGAATCAGCAATCCACGGCAGTATCACGTAAACGTATTCACCCCGGCATCGAGTCGGAAAAAAATTCCAGGTTCAAGCAATAGGATGCATGGTATTATCACTGCAATGATTTAGCCCTGCAGCTACTGATGTTGTGTTCCTTCTTTTCTAACTTTTCTGGGTCGTCACAAAGTGACGTTATCGATAAGGCGGCAATTACCGAGTTTCAAAGCCACGGAAATGACAGCCCCCTCGTTTTTCGCGACAACATTCAATTCCTCCATGGTCTGCTTGGAACCGATCGAGATGTAATTGATGTCATGCACAAGCGGTTCACTTGCATACTCTTGCTCAACCACAGCGCGCAGTCTGGCAGCATCGATTTGCTCTCCATCGTGCGATTGAAAGAGATCACGGGCGCGTCGAAGACCACGGTACACGACACTTGCCGCCTTGCGTTCCGCCTCACTCAGATACTGGTTGCGGGTCGACATGGCAAGACCATCCGACTCGCGCGCAATCTCAACAACTTGGATCTGGATTGACATGTTCAGGTCCTCTACAAGGCGCTTGATGAGCACACACTGAGCAGCATCCTTCTGGCCAAAGAAGGCGTGTGTGGGTCCCACGATGTTCAGGAGCTTGGTTACGACCGTCGCGACACCACGGAAGTGTCCTGGGCGGCACTTACCCTCTGGCAGATCGTCGAAGCCCACGGGGTCCACGAAGCACCTGCGACATTACACGGTTCATGCCAACGAGAGGCCCATCATCCACCAGGCCGACTGACAGCAGTGGGTTCAAGCAAGCACGCACCGGTGGTTCTTCGAGTACATGTCATCGGCCGACGGGAAGAGCACGAGTTGCACGCCTTCCTGCTTCAAGAGCTTCAGGTCATTTTCCAGGGTGCGCGGGTACTTGGAGTAGTCCTCATTCGGTCCGAACTGGGTCGGATTGACAAAGGCGCTCACGGCCACGACGTCGCACTGCTTGCGAGCTTCGCGCACCAGCGACAGATGCCCCGCGTGCAGTCCCTGCGACACCCACGTGCAACCAAACAGCAACAAAACACCCGCTTAGGTCTTCATCCAGAGATCCTCATGCGCCATTCATCGCGATGCGGCGCTTTTTTCCTTCGATGGGACAATTCTTGGGTACACGTACCCCCATGGTCGGCACAAAACCGACACGTGTGCCCGCTGGGAGCGCTCGACGGACGCGCTGAAACTCGTGCACATCCTCAATGAGGCGTGGCGAGTCGGTGGTGAATGCGCGCGCAACGGCAGGTAGGCGAGCCTGCCTCATGAGCCCGTGGCGCAGAGCAATGGCCAGCGTCATTGCGAGTCAATCTTTTTCGTAAACTGGAGCAGAGCAAGTGCGAACTTAGCGGCTGGTTCGCGGTCCCTCGAGCCGAACCGCCGGCTCGTTGACTGTCTGATATGAGTGGTGTGGTGCACATGGACTAGTATGAAGGGACCTGAGAGAGGAGGGGGGGGGGGGG
>JAADXR010000026.1:0-136238 GCA_023337935.1 Elongisporangium anandrum
TCATTGTACAGTCACTAGGGAATGCTCCCATTTTACTCTTATCGTATTGGCTAGTTCTACTCAACTTGCGTTAAGTGCGCAGGGCGTGAGTATGTGTATATCATTGTACGTATACAACTGAGTAACTATACAGTTTATACTGTTCTTGTGAATTTTACCAAGTGGCCCCGTATTTTACGAAAATGGCGCATTTTTTTTATTTATTGTTGAAATGGGGTATTTTTTTAGATATTGGGGTATTTTTTTTATTAGCCCTATTTTTTTTCATACTGCTTTCTTCCGCTCAAAAACATCTACTGTACAGTACAGCTGACAATTCTAACGGTTCTTGGGGGTTGCGACCAGTGATTGCCACAATGAACCGCGAACCACGATATATCCAAGCATTTCCGCTAAACGATCTATGAACCCAACGGACAGAGCCATGACCAAGAGGAAACCAAGCGAAAATCCGCACTGCAAAGCATGAGCCACAATGAGTCGCTCTCACCTTCGATACCGTACAGAAAGGCAGTTGGATCCGACGGAAGTGTTCGCCATCCGCATAGCCCAGACGCTGGGGTGCCGTCGTACCAAATGTTGTGCAATGTTTTTGCACCCGATATCTTCGCAGAAGCCAGTTTCGAATGTCATTTACTGTATATTGTGTATCGTTTATGCAAACAAAGTTGTCATCAAAGTATTCGCAAGAATACGTTATGACAAATCACCAAATTTGAGCCACGGATTGGATAGCACCGAAATTCATGATAATACCACTAAATACTGAAATTACCGGTATATATGTATATTGTCTGGTGGTACACTGTACCCTAACTGACTGATAACAAATTCATGCCGTCAGAATTGTGAGAAAAATGCGGCGAGCTGGTCGAGGAGCTCTTCGGAGCGGAGACCGGTGGCTCTCGACAGCCGCAGACCCTCTGCCGACTACAGCGCTGTCCGTAGGGCGCGATGGAGTGCGCGCCTGCATGCTGGCGATCCTGGACCAGCAGAAGCAGCTGCTGAAGTCGCTGCCAGATCCGATGTACACGTTCGCGAGTCCGCTCTTCGAGGCATCTGTGGGCCAGCACACGCGCCACTCGCTCGACCACTTACGCACGCCACTGGAGGCGTTCACTGCTGCCAATGAGGATGCAAACGCGTCGCTCTTGATCCGCTACGATCGCCGCGAGCGCAATACGGCGATTGAGACCGATCGCCACGCAGCGATCGAGCAGATCGAGCAGCTTCAAGCTACTATCCGATCCATGGGTACGAACTTCCTCCAATCTATGCTTCTGGCAGAGCATTTCACGTCCTTCGTGGTGTTATAGAGGACCAGCAGGTCGCGTGCAAGCGTGTCCAAGCAGCCTTCATGCTGTCTGCGAGCGGCCAGGAGTTCGCGTTCGAGTCTACGCTCACGCGAGAGATGGCGTTCTCGGTGCACCACTGCATCCACCATAATGCGCTGTCCAAGGTGCTGCTCAAGCACCACTTCCCGCACGTTCAGGTGCCGCCCAGCTTCGGCATGGCGCCCTCCACGCTCAATTTTGTCGCCACAACCGGTGGATAGTCAGTCTATCGCCCACTTGAGCCAAAGGATGAACAACAGAGATGAAGCCCATGAGCTTCCATTGCGTTCAATTGCTCCATGCTTCAAACCTTGATGCAGATGAATTTCGGTGCATAATCTCCTTTGCTTCGGTGCTCGAGCAGCATTTTGTCCCGTTCCGCTCATTCATGTTGCTGCGGTACCACTATTTGGAAGAAGCATGTGTGCGTCGTGATGACCCGCGTGGCGAGGATGGTTGCTGGGGACGAGTCTCATCGGATTTCGATCCTGCTGCGCCAACATACGTTCCACGCTGTTGCTGTTGCTGCTGCAGACGCGATTGCTTGCCTCGCACTTGGTCTGCGAAATGGTGTGCGCGTGTATCCTCCATCTGGAGACAGTAGAAGGCTCTCCAAGCGATATCCAGATCCTCCTTGCTGCACTCTTGAACCCTTTGCTCTTGCTCCCCAAGTGCAATAGTTGCCTGTTGATCGGCTGCTTGATGCTCACTGCTAGCATCGCCAATTCCCGAGGTACTTTCGCTCGCCGTCACAGACCCACTCGCTGCTGACACTGCCCAATCGCTCTTGGCGGCTACTAAACGCTGCACTGTTCGCAGCCAGCGGTTTCCTTTTTGCCAACAGCAAACGCCATCGAGCGCTTGATCCGCTTGCATCGCGAGCAGGAACCGTTCGTGCATGGCTGCGTGGTGGGTGTCCCAGGCCTTTTGTAGAGCCTGAATCGTCGCTCCACCGCCTCGAGTAAGCGGATTCGTGAGCCATGAGGCCACGTGACTTGCTCTGGCCAAGGAATTCGCATGGGCTGTTCCTGTCAACGCGTGCTGAATACTACGGAAATCCGCATTGCGAAGGCGATTCTGGGTATCCATGAAGTCCACTTCATCGACCACAATTTGTACGAGATCCTGCCATTGAGCACCACGAGGAAACGTGTGTTTTCCTGTCTTGCCTGTGAATGCTGCTGCGTACATCTGTGATAGATGTGCTGGCGTGAGAGCGAACACACCGCCAGCAGATGCGTTGATCTGAGCATGGACTGGCCAGCCAGTGGTCATGACATGAGAAAATTCATCGAATGTGACCACCTGCTGTTGTTGACCAGCGATAAGCCCTCCTTGGAACGCGGCACCAATACGATCTTCCAGCTGTTGGTGCTGGTGAAGCCAGGCCTTGACTAGAACTGGGATGGCCACATCCATGGGCAGAATCCATGCTTCCGTCAACTGTCCATTCTCCATACCTGATCCCGAACCTTCAGATATGGTAGAACTTGGCGGCTGATAAGGCCCTGGTGTGACTGGAGTCAACAAAGACACTGATGCGAGTGTGGCTCGGTCTCCCAAAGCTCGAAAGTGCTGCTCGGCGATGGCCGAAACGTCACCGGACGACACGAGCAGATATATCAAAAGAGTTTTCACAGATTCTAGCAGTACATACAGAGGCGCCCGTCCTTGAATCGAAGATGATGAACTCGTTTGTCGCTTCTTCGCTCCTTTTTGCATCTGCGGTGCGTTGTGTTCAGCTGCTGGCACTCCTGCGCCGCGAGCACCATACGTGTCGTTGTTCCCAGCGAGCACCCAAATGGTCATTACTTCTCCTCCGTTGTGCAGTGCTTGCTTGGAGATCGTCACGTGCTGAAGCACACGCAAACAGTAGCAAAAAACGGGGAATACTCGCGGAGGCAGTCTCGCTCGCTTCCCATCGGTTCGCTGGAAAGAATATAACCGCGTGAGTGTTGAGAAGAGCTGGATGAAATCCCATCCGTAATATGCCGTCGGTGACGCTGACGAAGAACTTGACGAAGACGAAGCAGCTGATCCAGTAGCACTAGAGGATGACGCTGTACCTGACATAGGTGCTGAGGAGTAGAGCAATTGGATGCTTGAAAAGAATCGAACGAGTTCCGTTTCGCAATATCGAATATTGCCATGTGACGCATCAAGAAACATCGCGTGAATAAACGACACAAAATCTTCGCTTGTCCAGGTGCTGTGTGGACCTGTTGAGGGCTTCGAGTTGTACGCATTCGCAAGCGAAATAGGTCGCTCGTCGGGTAATACTGGAATCAATTTGATGTTCATCCCGGACGGGTACGCTCTTTCCAGTAAAAGCGAGTAAATCCAATGGATTTTATCCAGAATTTCTTCTTTCGAGAACGAAAGTACGACAGACTGAGGCGATTCAACCGGAAACGGATCCTGTTCCAGCATTGGTAGAAGCAAAACGCCCTTGATGTGAACTGGGACCTTCGCCAAGGCTTTGTTCAGTCGAAGCAATGGCTGCATCAAAAGATTGGTCAACGATGCCCTCGCGTGGAACGATGCACTTCCACGACGTCGACCACTGCCCACGGGAGGTGCCATTACTGCACTATTTCCATGAACCTCCAACTCATTACGCAGCTTCGCCGCAAACCCGGCAGGTAGAAACGAAGACGATCTTGAAAAGGTTGTGGCCGCGATTGTGCAGTACGACAGCGACCGCATGAAGTTCTGCGTTCCACTATCATTATGTGCAGTGGGGAACTGCGTGCCCACATGTCGCTGCCAACTCCTGAGCGCCACCAAAGAATTGTCCTCGCTTGAACCAGAAGCTGATCTAAAAGACCGAGATTGAGAAACCTGCCGCAGGGCACCAGTTTCGGCGTATAAAATTTCCATCGACCGCAATGCAGCGTTGATCTCACACAGCGTTCGGAGCTCGCTCAAGGAGATTTTCTCCATCGGATTGGTGGCTACGGTGTGAGAGAGACCAAAACTTGATGTGTCATTCATCCATGCGTCTTCGATAGAGTTGTGTTGCGGTGTGTGTGGCTCAGACCGCTCTCGTGGGCCGGTAATTGAAGTAGAATCCATAACTTCCCGCACATCACGACGTTCATGCAAGTGTAGGAAGCTTCGACACAGCAGCAGTAGATGTGCAATGTACATGAGCTGCGGTCGCATGCGGAAATGAAAGAGTGCAGCGCCCATTGGTAATCGATGGTAAGTGACGGCCTTGGTTATTTGCTGGCTGTTTGCGTTTGACTCTGCCTCAATGAGTTTAGCATGGTTCAGTTCTTCATCCCACTCGTCTGCTTCGATTGCGGAAGAATTGGTAGTGGAGGATTCATGAAGCCACGCCGGAAGCTGCATAGAGTGCTCCAATTGCGCAACGCAGTTCACAATCAGAGCCTTGCAGTGGCCATGCCACCGTTCTTCATTCTCCAGATGCGTCATCTCTGACTTCTCTAGGTTCCACATGTGCAGCGATCGCACGTTTTGTGCTTGGAGCACCTCAATTTCGCACATGATCGCTTGGATCGCTTGCTGCAATGTCGCCTTGGACTGCCGCAGTGTCTGCAGTTCTTGCTTGGCATGACCATGACGCGTCATCATGACTGCAAATAGTATCTCATACTTGGTCACAGTCTGCTCCAGCAGAATCTGCCAAGCGAAATGGGCTGCATCACTGGAAAACACGCTGAGGCGGCGGATGGTTTCGTGCAGACAGAGCACGACCAGTGAAAAATGGCTGGACAGATCAGCCCTGGGACCGCGACTGGATCCATAGGAATGACTACCAGTAGTCGTCTCTGAAGGCTTGGTCGGCTGGTGTGCGTCCTCCACCAGCGTGTTGGGAATAGCTTCTTCAAAGAAAGTGTTTTTCGCCAGTCGGCGTTTGATCTGCTTGAGCAGCTTGGTCTTGTGCTCACTGGAGAGCTGAGACCATCGCTCCGTAGAGGACAGGTCCTGCGCCTTTTGCTGTCTTGACTGCCGAGTCACCATTTCGTCAAAGTACAGAGCCAGCTCTAGAATCACAACTTCATGGTCACTCAGCTCCACGATCCGCTTGGTCTCGTGTCGCATAGTCAGTAGGCTTCGCGTGCTCTGGTTCGAGGTCGATCGCAGTACTCGAGGTGATGCCATGGACAGCAGCGGCAGGTCGTGGGCGATGCCAACCTTTCTGGTCCACAGCTTGGGGATATTCCGTCTCGGACTGTCGACAACTGGTCGGCGCTCGGGCTTCCGTGGCGTGATCCCTGCGCCAGTCGAGTTCAAATAGCTCAAGTACGCATCCAACTTGCGCACTGCCGAACAAAAAGACTCATTCTCCTCCATCATCTCCTCCGTGGCCACGCGCAGGAAGCCTGCATAGAGTCCGGTTTTGCGGAAGCCTGCGTGGAAGCGGCAGCGTTGCACTTCGGCGTCCACCCAGGCCGTGAGATCAGCGAACACGGGCTCCAGATCCGCCTGCTGCTGGTCCTGCAGACAGATCGCGCTGCGTGTGGCCGCCACGCTGTCGCTGATCCGCTCCAGCCGCCGTATGAATTCCGGGACATGCGCCGCACGCCGCAGGGGAAACCCATCGGCCGCCATCGCCCAAGCATCGTTTAACACCAGAAATGGGTTCTTTCCTAGGTATATCGGTATACCGGTAAAAACGATAATTGAGAGTGCATTTAGGTGGGACCACGTTGCAAATGCAATGACGTCAACATGAGGTGATATGATTGGTTGAAATAGATTCGAGATGATTCCATCCAGCCAATAAAAAGTGATAAACGCATCGCAAACGCAGTAAGAGGGTCTTTGATTGGATGAAATAGAAAGCGAGAGCGTGAGAGCTCATCGTGAGCTCTTCCTCCAAGCTCATTCCGGAATCTACCAGCAACAGATCAAGATGAGCGCCAAGCAGAACGTCGAGAGCAAGGTGAGCGCCAACAAGGTCGTGGTCTTCAGCAAGACCTACTGCCCCTACTGCACCAAGACCAAGTCGCTGCTCAACAGCCTCGGCGTGGACTACTCGCTCGTGGAGCTGGACAACGTCAACAACGGCGATGACCAGCAGGACGCTCTCCAGGAGATCACCGGTGCGTGTCGTTTTGTGTATATGGCGACCCCATGCCGCTCAGTATACTGACGTTTATGTATCTTTAGGCCAGCGCTCGGTGCCCAACACTTTCATCGGCGGCAAGTCGGTGGGTGGCAACTCGGACATCCAGGCCCTCCACAAGAACGGCAAGCTCGTGCCTCTGCTCAAGGAGGTCGGCGCCCTCGCGTGAACCGGCAAGCTTTGAGACATGCCCATGACCGCATACGCAAGAGAGAACATTTTAATAAACATCAATTGCATCCTGTATATACACATAACTCGACGTCTGTCTATCGAGTCTCCATTGTGCGTGTCATCCAGCCACATAAGTGTCACTATGCGTACGTATTCGAGGTAGTGACCATCCCCCAATGTTGAAATAGTGACATTGCCAATGTTCCGCAGCGTGAGCAAGAGCAAGAAGAACAAGCGCAAGCGCGCGGAGGAGGACGATGTGGCCTCTGGCGGCGCGTCCCATGGAGCAGGCGGTCAGGCAGAAGAGGAGGACGTGGTCGTGCCCGTGCTGAGCGACCGGCGCAAGATCAACACGTTTTCGGTGCGTAGGAGCCATCCGTCCACGCCCATGACTGTGCCCTTTGCTCACGTTCATGCTCTCTCTCTGTGATGGTAGACTGGCTCGGGCAAGAGCAAGCGCACTGTGGTGCAGACGCAGCAGATCGAGTCGGCGCGTGAGATCGTCCCGCAGCAATACGCTGGCGACGCCACGTACGAGACGCAGATCGACACGGAGAAGGACCGGTATGTCGTGAATCGATCAATGGAGCTCACTGAGCTCCAGTGCTGGGCACTCACATGCTATGCTGTGGTCTGTCTGATCACGTAGGGATGCGCGAGCCGTGATGGAGCGGAACATCAAAGCGAATGCAGACGGCTCGGCTGAGCAAGACAGCGGCAAAGTGTATCACGGCCAGGCCGCGTACAAGAACTACGTGTCGAAGAACGAGGCGCAGATCGGCATGAACAAGTACACTGGGTACGTCGGCAGCTATCAGCCAATTTCTATTACTACTCACTGACGCATGGGACGCGCTTTACAGCACACAAGGCCCGATTCGTGCGCAGACTTGGGCCCGCGCCATCTCGCGCTTCGATTACCAGCCCGACATTTGCAAGGATTACAAGGAGACGGGCTTTTGCGGCTACGGCGATAGCTGCAAGTTCCTGCACGACCGAGGCGACTACAAGAGCGGCTGGCAGATTGAACAGGAGTGGGCGGCCAAGCAGAAGAAGAAGCAGCAAGCGCTAATGGAGGGACGCGGTAAGCCCACAGTTGAGTGCTGTAGCACGAGACTTGTGACTAAGCGAAGCACTGAGTATTGTAGACGCTGGTGATGCGGATGACGATGACGACGATGATAAATACGTGATCAAGAGCGACGATGACGAGGAGCAGTTTGCGTGCACGATCTGCCGCGGTCCGTTCCGAAACGCCATCGAAACAGTGTACGTGGCTTTGTAAGGTCGTTCTTGTGGTATTGGAATGCGAACGTGACAACTGTGTGAATTGATTGTAGCTGCGGCCACTTCTTCTGTGAGGCGTGTGCTCTGAAGCATTTCAAGAAAACGTCGCGTTGCTTCAACTGTAAAAAGCAGACGAACGGTGCGTCGGATCGTCTTCTCTGGACGCCATCGTTCTCATCTTCTGCATTGGGTTGGCTGTAGGCGTATTCAATGCGGCGGAGAAACTGCGTCGCAAGGAGGAGCAGGACCGAGAGGAAGAAGAACGAGATGCCAATAGTGAAGACGAGCAGGAGCAGGAGGATGAGTGATAATCAGCGCCATCCAGCACTATTGAGCTGTCATGAGCTGGTCCATATAGAAACAAAGGTTGCAAGTCTCATAAATATATACTGACGACCATGATGCGACCCAATACTGCTACTGCTACTACTCGTTTTGCTAAATAATACTAATAAAAAATACTTAAGTCCATGGGCTTCAATCGCCCAGACTTTCAATCAACTGCGGCATGAGGTACCAGTGGAACACGATCAGCGCCATGAGGTACGGGCACGCCATGTTCATTACACCGTTGCTTCGTATTGACCATGTTGCCGACTCCTGCGACGGATCGATATCTGCTGCCTCTCTCAGTACTGGCAGCACAAAACGGCCGATCTCTCCGACTATTGTTGCTGCAATCACCACAAACAGCAGAGCCACGTTCATTTGGCCTTGGTCTTCAAAGAGGAACCAGCAAAAGCCCAGCGCGAGCAGCGTGGTGCAACACGGGATAACGATACCATAGACTCTCATGCAAGGCTCACTTGTATGTCCTGAAGCAGTGAGCACGACAGGAAGGCAGCTCTGCGGGACGCGCTGCTGAACACATCGACCAACTTGAGCTCCGGCGATCGCGATGAAGAACGCGCCGATCTCGTCCTTGAACTCGTTCGTGTGAGGATGCACGAGGATCACGCACATGAGCAGCATGGGCAGCACGAAGTAGATCAGACCGAAGATGTCGACGAGAATGGCGACGAGCGTATCGATGGCGTCTTCCCCCGTCATGATGATCCGCCACGAGACGACCAAGCAGGCCGCCATGAGCGTCGTGTAGAACGGATCCAGCACGTCGAGGTCTTGGCCTATATCGGCATTGTTCTGGCCGACTATTGAGCTCAGGAGAGACGCGAGAAGGCAGGACTGGTACAAGATGAGCACGAGTCCATTGGCGACCGAACTGGCCATACAGGCGCAGAAGAACGCGGCCCAACTGCCCACAGCCACGCACAGCAGCAGCAGGATCCAGTAGAAGTCGCACTTGATGAACAGATCCACATGTTTACGCGTGAGCAGGCCGACCAAGGGCGTGATGGCAGCGGACGCCAACGAAGCTACAGCCAGCGCGCCTATCAGTCTTCGGCATCCACGATGCTGGCCAACCACGCGGTCGATCGCGCAGCGGTGGAGTCCTTCTTCGTTCGGGAGATCGCTGTCGTCAGCGTCATCCGTATTACCGCTTGATTCGTAGCGCCGATAGTCGCTGTTCCAGGTCGTGGCCGTATTGGGAACGTCGAAGTAGAGCTGCTGAAAGCGCCAGCGGATGCGCTGGCCCCAAGTCTGGAGCTCCAGCGCCCCGAGCGCTACTAGCGGCTGGCAGGGCACGAGTGCGAAGCAGAGCCAGGAGCGGTGGCCTCTGCGCAGCAGCAGCAGCAGCAGGACCACGGTCGTGGGCAGCACGCAGGCCGCGAGACGCCGCACGAGCGCCAGCATGGAGGGATGAGCTCTTGAAGCCCCAAGGGGCCGCGCAGTTACGGTGGGGCCTGTATCCCAAGGCATTTTAATCGAGGAAATTAATACCACCCAGCTGGAGGAGAACAGGCGTGCGGCCAGGGGACGGTTCGGTGTTCTCATTGGCTGAAATAGCTCTTGCGACATACGTCACCTTATTTCCCGTGACTTCCGCAAACGGATTGGTAGAAATGCCGCCAGCTCAGTCCAACCCCAGTTTTAGCCAATGATATACGGATAAACCGCCTAAAATTAAATAATAAACACAGTGTGCAGGGTTTAGGGCTCGTCGCTGTTCCTTGAACGGGGGGGGAACGCCTTGGTTCGCGTTGTCTGGTCTGTACTGTACGTTTTTTTAGACGGCAGAATGAAAATGGAGCTGCTCGTGGCGCCGCCGCCCAGCGGAGGAGACGTCCGCATTACCGTGGCCCCGGCCCCGCCCTCCGCACAGCGCAGACGTCCGCCCTTCCACGGCTGCCTGTCCTCCACCTGGGCCTGCACGCTGTACGCGGCGCTGGCCACCGTGCTGGCCCCCGCTGGCGTGCTCACGGCGCTCGAACTCGGCCATGTGTACGTGCTGATCTACGTGGTGCAGGTGCTTCTGGCCGTGATGGCGCTCGAGTGGAGCTGGATGTGCTTCCGGATACGCAGGCGCGTGATCTTCGCGCTCGAGTGGGACGACGCGACGAACAGCAGCAGTCGAAGAGAACAGGAGAATGCAGGAGAAGACCAGAGGGAAGAGGACGACTCGTCGCCACCGGCGAGTGTACAGGTCTCCCAGCAGCAGCAGCAGGTCAACTATGAGCAGCAGCTTCGTCACGCCATGGACGTGTCGTCCGAATGCGCCATCGCAGCGTTCAGCCAGCGGTTCTGCAAGGGCAAGTGGTTTATCGGCGTGATGCTCGTGGCCGTCAGCGTCTCTGTGCTCGCCCTGGTCATCATGTACTTCTCCCAAGACGACGTCTTCGACGAAACGACCAAGCCCATCGCCTGGCACATGATGCTGGGGGCTACGCTGGCGATGTGCGTGCTCTCAGTCAGCTGCAGCAGTCTGACGCCCAGCGTCTCGGACGCGCTCGTGCTCGTGGTCTACCAGTGCTGCTTCTGCATCACGACCATGAACTCGTTTCTCTGGTACTACGCCCATACCATCGAGAAGACGGACTTTATCGACCCGCTCTTCGTCGTGCTCGTGGGCGCGGTGGTGGTCATGTCCATGCGCGTCGTCACGAGCAAGGACGTGATGGGCACCGTGTTGCTGGTCATGACCGACATCCTCGGCCTGGTGGTGCTGGTGCTGCCCATGGTGCTCTTCGGGGACTTCATCGTGACCCCCGAGATGGAGAAGCACCGGAGCAAGATGTGCGTCTTCCTCTTCGCCGTCTACGCCGCAGAGCTGGGGCTGTACGTGACCAGGATCGTCCGATTGCGCGCCGAGTCACGGAAGCCTGCCCATCAGAAGAGCGAGAACTCAAGCGGCGGTGTGAACTCCTTCTTGGCCGCCATGATCTGCGCCGCGGTGGTCGTGACGGTCGCCAAGTTTGGCGTCGACAACCGCAGCGTGGACCTGGTCGAGTCGCTCTTCGTGATGGTCGCAGTCGCCGTCGGCCAGCAATGCCTCTGTCTGCTGGGCCAACTCAAGGAGATGGCGAAGATCAGCTCCACGGCGTTCTACATCCACCCGGAGCGCCGCTACGGCGGTCTGGTGGACCACACGGCGCTGTTCCTCGTGGCTGTGATCGTGTACCATCCCTATCTCAAGCACGTCGTGTACGGCTGAGCGCCTGGAGCTGCATCCCATTATTTAAACAGGCGTCGCATTAGGAGCCGCAACCCAAGGAGCGAGTAGATTCTAGACAGAGAAGTAGTAGTATTACAATAGCCAAGCAAGCGTCTATTACCCGCAATTAATTGACGATGCTGATGACTATCGATTCACTTGGTGGGCATTCTGTGCGCGCTGCTTGAGCGACCGGAGGAAGTCCTGACGAGAGACTGCGTCGGAGTAGTGCGTCGATACGGCCTCCTCTTGTGCTGGCCATCGATCGTCTTCATCAGCTTCCAGGCGATCCATGTCCTGCACCAGCAGTCCGTCTCGGATCTGAGCCAACTGGTGACGCAATTGCTCCGCTGTCTTGACCACCGGCGCGCCACCATCGCTCATGGCTTCATCCTGATCGGCGTCTGGGCCACGCACTGTGATCACGGGCACAAGCGCGGTCTTGTGTGGGAAGTAGTTGCAGTTCTCGGCTGTGGTCACGTCCACTCGCGTGGTCTCAACATGGCAGCCGGGGCGTCGCAGATCCACATCGCGCGCCAGATAGCCCGTGATGCGGCCGCCGGGCTTGACCAGCGGCACCACTGCGTTCAGGAAGTCGTGCCACCGCGAGCGCCTCGGATCACGAGTCGGAGCGTATTCTTCCAGCTCGGGCAATGGGTAGTCGTCAAAGAAGACGCAGTCAAAGTGTGGCTCCTGCTGCTGGAGCTGCAAAAGCGGCAACGCGTGTTGCCAAGTGTCCGCTACGATCTCCACTCTGTCGCTGCCGCCGTTCTCTCCCGCGAAGGCATGCGCTCGTATCAGCACTTGCTCGTCGCACTCGATGATCGTGTGTCGGGCCGGCGCGAAGCGCTGGATGTGCGAGGCCGAGTAGGCCAGACCAAAGCCGATCTCCAGCACACGATCGCACCGCTGGATGCGCAGCGCTTCCACGCACTGGAGCATGTACTGCTGCTCCCACGCCATCATCACCTGCTGGCCGCGCGAGCTCCAGAGCACGGCCTCTCCATGCTCATCGCGTCCCAGTCGATTGCCCTGCGTGGTGACCATGACGAGATGTCGTCGGAAGGTTGCGCGAAGGTGCGTCTCTGTCACTCGGCTTCATAGAAAGCTTGCTTGGCAGCCACAAGCATGAGTCTATTGGTGCGAGCTCTTCGCTCGGCGGCGGCGCGCTCGTCGGCCTCTGGCGCCGGCTCCAGCGGCGCACGCCTGCTGCTGCTGCGTCGCGCGCTGTCCACACAGTCCAGCGGTGCGTCTTGCGCTTGCATCCGCTCCTTTCCGCCTGGATCTGACGCGTCTTGTGCTCACAGTCTACACGTGGGGCTCTGGCAATCTCGGTCAGTTGGGCCACGGGCCCGTGGTCAAGTCCGGCATCCGCAACTCGTACGAGGAGCTGTCGCCCAAGCTGCTGGAGGCCTTCGAGGGCTCTGAGATCGCGCAGCTCGAGTTCGGCGCCACACACAGCGCTGCACGTGCGTCATCTCTGTGGTTCATCGTCATTTGCCTGTGTGAAGCTCACGCGCACGCTCTCTCTCTCTCTCTCTTGTGTGTTCCAGTGGACGTGCGCGGACGCCTGTACACATGGGGCTCGAACGAGTACAACAAGCTCGGTCTGGGCGCCGATACGGCCGAGGTGGAGCCGTACCCGCGCGTGGTCCAGGCGCTGGACGGTCTCGAGATCGTGGACATCTCGTGCGGCGACTACTACACGGCGGCCGTGGACAGCGAGGGGAAGCTGTACACGTGGGGCTGGGGCGGCTCGACCATGAAGGGCGCTGGCGGCCTGGGCCATGCCGGCGGCCAGGACGAGCCGATCCCGCGCCTCGTGAACACGCTCGTGGAGCAGGGCGTGCCCATCCTGGCGGTCGAGTGCGGCGAGTTCCACACGGTGGCGCTGTCCAAGGACGGCGAGATCTGGGCCTGGGGCAACGGCGAGTACGGCCGTCTGGGCGACGGCGAGAGCGACACGTGCGAAGTGCCCGAGCCCATCGAGTTCTTCGCGGACGAGAACGTCGTCTCGATCGCGGCCGGTCGCGACTTCACGTTTGCGCTCACGGACAAAGGCGAGCTCTACGGCTGGGGCGTCAACAGTCGTACGCTATTGCTGGTGCATTGGCTTGGAGCTCTTGATGGTCATTGCTAACGGCATGTGGCTTGGTATGTAGACAACCAGTTGGGCGTGGGCGGAGGTCTGGCCATGGACCACTACAACATGGAGGCTATCCCGACGCTCGTGGAGGCTTTCTCGGGCATGACGATCAAGCAGTTCGCGGCCGGCTACGACCACGCAGCCGCCGTGACGGGCGACGGCAAGCTCTTCATGTGGGGCTCCAAACTCTGGCTCGAGCCCCACGAGATGACGATCCTCCAGGACGAGAAGATCGTGCAGGTCGCGTGCGGTCGCCAGTACACGATCGCGCTGTCGGAGGACGGCAAGGTGTTCACCTTTGGCAAGGGCAGCTCCAACTGCCTCGGCCACGGCGACCGCAAGAACCAGCTGCAGCCCGAGCAGATCCAGGCGCTCGCGGGCATCAACGTCACGGCGTACGTCTCCCTTGTCTCTATTGCTGTTGCTATGTCTGGGCTAATGAGGCTTCTCTCTCTCTTGCCTGCGTAGCCTCTCGGGCGGCGACTACCACGTGGGCGTGATCTCTAAGCCGCACTCCGTGGCCACGGACAGAGACTTTTCCTTCCGTCAGTAGAGACGAGATGAGGAGGAAGCGCATTCCGCTCCCGGAGATCACAGAAACACGAAACAAGCAGTTGAACCCACACGAGCGAGTCCCGCGTGGATCGGTGGTTGGATCGACTGTATCCATCCATCCACCTGGCGATCTTTCTGTCATTTCTTCCATACTTTCTCGGTCTCAGTTAAGGTCTCAGTACGAACAGATTACGTGATGGCACAGGCACCACCAACGATGCGTCCGCTTTGGCTGCGCGTGCTCTCATGGCTCCTGCTCTCCATCGCCTTTGTGCTGCTGCAGGCAGCTCAGCAGCGACAGAGCTCTGTTGGCCGGACACCACTGCTTACGAACACGCTCCAGCAATGGACGCAGTCTTCCTCTGCGACTGCCAGACGCCTGTGGCGCAGGGCGGTGCACGTCTTCAGCCAGCACGAAGAGCTAGCCTTGTCGGCTGTGCTGGACTCGTGGGCGACTGGCAGCGCAGACGACAGCGAGGACGAGGAGTACGGCTGTCTGAGCGTCCACAGCACCGCCAGACACAAGGAAATCTGCGTCGTAAGCAAGTAAAGCAAATGCATCTCTATTATTTCGCGGCTCCGGGCCGGTCATCTCGCTTGCGCTTGATGTTGTTGCGGCTCTGCATGGCGGCAGAGCCCGTGCCGTCGGACGAAACCACGTCCGAGCCCACGTAGGCGGCCTGCACAGGCTCGATCACATCTGCTACGAGCGCTCCGAGAGGGATCGTGCTTCTCACGATCAGGTTCACTCGCTGCAGCTGCTCCAGAGGCAGCGGACTCAGTACCAGAAGCAGTCGGCGCTCTTTGTCAATCGCTCGGATGATGCCCACGCCCAGACACGGCGCGTGTGTGGGGCCGAGACGGATGCGAGGCGGTCGGTCGTCCTCATCGTCTTCGTCCTCGGTGGCTGGTTCTTGGGCCTTCTCACGAGGCGGCGCCATGCAGAGACCGATGAGACTGCCGTTGAGCGAGAACAGCAACTGACTCGGCGGCACGCTGGAGCCAGCGAACGCGATCTCCACGGTGTCGAAGGGCACGGCCACTGGCGTCAGCGAAGCGTAAGCTCGATAGATCTGGTCGTCCACGCGGTTCTTCTCCTGCGTCACGTGGAGATTCTGCAGCTGCGAGCGCTCCAGTGCGCAGACGCTGTGCGACAGGAAGTACGTGTGCAGGCGGTAGAGCCGCATCTCCTTGGAGCTGCGTGCCGGGTTCTGCGTGGCGCCCACGGGGTCCCATGGCGCGATGCTGTGGATGCGCCAGGGCCCCGTGGTCGGCACGTCGAACTGCTTGTTCTTGGTCGTGGCCAGCAGCTGCACGACGTGGTCCGGACTCGCGCCCTCGATGACGCCGCAGAGCAGATCGTGCCCCATGCTCTTGATCCAGCCGTCCGTGTTGATCACCAGTGGCACGTGGGCTGTCGAGCCTTGGCCCCACTTGCGCTCGTACAGACGCAGCAGGCTCTTGACGGCCTGCATGTAGTACAGCGGGTCGTTGCCTGGGTTCGTGCCGCCGCAGAAGAACGCCCGCAGCGGCGTGCGCATGTGCGTGAAGCCCGGACCCAGCAGCGGAGACACGAGCGCGTGGAGAGAGACCATGCCTGGCGGCGTGAGCTCCGACTGGCCCAGATCCGTGTCCAGGAACGCGACCATGCCGTGCTGCGACAGCAAGCGGTTCACGAGATACCGGCAGTACGTGGACTTGCCCACGCCCTTGGCGCCGCACACGACTATGCGTTGCGGTCGATCGCTCTGCTGCTGTGCGCTGGAGAGACTGGCTTCGAGGGAGCTGGCTACTGAGCGCCATGCGCGCGTGATCTGCAGGGTCCGGAACGCATCCACGGAGGCGAACTCGGCTAGAACGCACTTCTTCTTGGGGTCCGCATCGCTCTTGCTCTTGACAGAAGCCCCCGATTGCGTTGTTGCTGCCACGACGGCAGCGTTGAACTCATCGGCGTCTTCCTTAGCAACCATCATCTTGAAGCCTGGCAGCACGACGCTGTCGCTGTCGCTCGAAGACTCGAAGAAGCACGTGACGTTGCCGTACGTCACGGGAATCGCGCGGAAGACCAGCACGATCGGAAAGCGCTTGGCCATGTTGCGTGCTAGGTTGTCAGCTGCGTGCTCGTCGTCTAGCTCCACACGCGTGAGTGAGGGCTCTGAGAGCGCCAAGAGCGACGCGTTGGTGTCGCCAAAGCGCGCTTGGTAGCCAGCATCCAGTCGAGCGACATCATTAGCCACGGCAGACTGAGCAGCGCTGTCGTCGCTGCTGGAGCTGGATCTGGCTTCGATTACCATCAGAGGGTTCCACTTGGGCGAGTAGAGCGCATAGTACGAGCCCAAGGGCGGCGCAAAGCCCAGCAGCTCCACGTGGCCCTGGAACACTCGCACCAGCGCCATGCCGGCGCAGTTGACGCAGCTGGTGGACCGCATGCCCAGCACCACCACATTGCCAGACGGGACGCTCAAGGCATCGAAGGCCACGGAGCTGGAGCTGCTGCCATTGCTGCCAGACGGAGCGGAGGCCGATCCAGGTGATGACTCCTGACGCCGCTTCTTGCTCGCCATCTCTTGATTGGCAACAGGCAAAGAGCCTCAACAGTAAAACCGGTATGCAAACGGTAATTCTAGTAGGATAACAAATTATCAGTTTGTGATGTCTGTGACATGTGCGAAACTCAGACTCAGACTCAGACGCATTGCATATGTTACGTAGGACGAAAAACCCAATGGGAAGAATGTGGGCTTTTGGGCCCGTGGGCTCCAGAGCGCCCATAAACAAGGAAGCACATTGAACCCCATGCAGCAGCCGCCGCCGTAAGAGAGAAGCGCTGCTCTGTGTCTCTCTACAACTGACTGACGCCTGTCTGTCTGATTCTAATGACCAGATCGCCCATTGAGCCGCGGACGCTGCTGGGTGCCAAGGACCAGCAGGTGGCCTGCGTGCGCTGGTGGGTGGACGCACTGGGACTCGCTGTGCATTGCTCCCACTTGGTCTCTAACGCCCGCTCTCTCTCTGTCCTCCAGTACGCTGCTGAATGCGCCTGGGGCCACTGTCTGCGCCATGTGCGAGTACGTTCTCTGCTGCTCGCTCTCCCTGTCCATTGCGCTTGATCTCTCACTTGCGCTTTCACAACAGAGCGGACCTGACGCCGCCGACGCACGAAGTCCAAGCCGATGGCACGTGGATATGCGGCGGATGGTACGACGCCTGATACTCTGCCTGGCGATCGCTCACTCTCACTGTGCTGCCCCACTGCTGTTCAATACAATAGCGCGACCATCAACGCCAAGGGCGTCAAGACCTGCGCCCAATGCCACGTGCGGTTCTACTCGATCGTGACCAGCGCCGCGCCGTCGCAGATTTTCTGCGCACGCTGCGGCTTCCTGAACGACGGCGAGAACCAGCGCTGCGTCCAGTGCGATGCCACGATCCGCTCGACGCTCGAGAAGATCTCGACCGACCTGCGCGACAGCACCAACTTCATCGCGCGCGACATGGGCATGAACATCAACGTGCAGTGCCCCGGATGCAGCATGATCTGCTTCGTGCCGCCGGCCACGGCCTGTCTGCGCTGCGGCACGTGCCACACGTACTTTGCGTCGCCGTCGCTGGGCGAAGTTACGAACTTCCACATGTCGAGACTCGCGACCTCCATCTCCAGCTCGTTCATGGGCTTTTTCGACTCGAAGCGCGGCGCTCAAGCCGACGAGCCGACGGTGGCGCCGGTCGGCAGACTGCTGGCCATTGGCGAGCGCCTGTCACGGTCTCCGCACGCCGACGAGCGAAGACGCTTGAGCAGCGAGGACGACTCGTCCGCCTCGGCTGCGGCTGCAGCGGCCGATGTCTCGGCTCCACTGACTGCGCAGGCGCCAGGCTTCCAGTCCGGAAGCCTGCGGCAGTACCAGAGACCGCGCCAGGTAGACGAGAACGAGGAGAAGGACGACCGACCTCGATCCAGGACCACGGACAGACAGAACCACCAGCCATCGCAGCAGCAGATCCCGTCGGCCGTGCCCGTGGCGCTGCCCCCAGCCCCGCAGGACCTCGTGCAGGTGGAAGGCGACATCGTGGAGCTCTGAGGACGCTGGGGCGGACAAGCTCTCGCTTTAACTCGCATCTAATTATCTTTTGTAAGAACTTCTCATGACACACGAACGCAAATGCAAACGCAATATCGATTCACCAGCTTACATCAATCAATTCTTCATCTGCCAGTCTGTCGAAGTCAGGAAGCCAATGTCCGTTCTGACAGTCAATCACAGTCCTGAATCCTCCGTCAGTCATGCTCCTCTCAATAGACAGCGAGAGTTCCCCCTCGCTTCTAGCGAGAAGCAAGTCTCCTGGCTCTTACTCCATCTCTCCTCTCGTGTCCTGACGTTTTCTCCAGTCCTTTGACCACGGATTCGACTTAAAAATCTCTCCTGTTGTTACTGCCATCTCCTGTCTCGGTCGTCCGGACGGTCATCCCATCGGCTTCTGCGCTCTCGGGGCGGCGCGGGGCCGGGCGAGTAGCGGTTATAGTCATTGTGGCGAGGCGAGTAGAAGTCATCGTTGCCTCCTCGCCGAATGTGCTGCTCGACCACGGGCTCGGAATACCGCGGCTGCCACCGACTCTGGTCCACGAACTCGTGACTATGCGAGTGGTGGAGCTTCGGACGCTTGAACCGGTCGGGCTCTTCGTACGAGGTCGAGAACGCATCCGAGCTGCTGTGTCGCCGTTGCAGTGCTTGGTGGTTGCTGTGTTGCTGGCCGTAGTTGCCGTTGTATTGTCGGGGTTCCTCGTACGCGTGGTGGCTTGAGTATTCTCCTCCGTATGAATTACTCCTCATGGGCGCGGGGGCAATGGTGCTTGGAGTGTACTGGCTGGCGTTGTAGGCCATAGGCGCAGTGGCGCTTGGCGTGTACGGATTGGTGTTGTATCGGTGGTCGCTGAAGCTGCCGGTGCGAGGACTCGCGAGGGTCGGATCGCTGTACCGATGGCGATTGCTCATGATCTCCTCCTGACGTTCAGTCTGGCGCTTGGCGTCCAGTTCTTCTGCCTCTGCGCAGATGTGGTAGAGCTTCTCAAGCTGCTCGCACTGCTCGTTGATAGCGCTCATGGGCGCGCTATAGATCGTCTCGGGAAAGAGATCCATTCGCTCGAGAGCTTCGACACACTCAAGCAGCTGCTCGCGCGTGGCCGTCTGCTGCTCCAGCATGCCTCGGTACTGCTGCACGTGGTCGCGACTGCGGTCGATATCAAGCTCGAACACCTGCGGCTCCATAAGCTCCCAGACGATGTCGCCAGCCGACGCGTTCTCCCCCGTCGGTCCTTGTTCTGAGAACGCTTCGACTGCCTGGTGGAAGTTGTTCAGACTGGACTGGAGCTGGAACATGCGGTCACTCAGCAGATCTGCGCTGATGGTCGCGCTCACGAGGTCCTGCAGCTTGTTCGCCACGTTGTTCGTCGCTTCCGACTCGACGACTTCGGGCATCTGCTCCAGCACGCGCTCGACGCTGTCGTCCTTGACCATGAGCTTGATAAACTCCTCGCGCAGCGCCTTCGCGTCCTTTGTCTCACCCGGCAGCTCCAGCGCGGCCTTGAGCGTCTCCGGATCCACAGACGGCTTGCCAGCGCACACGTTCTGCAGCATGATAAGCAGCGCCGCGTTCACGATCTTGCGCTCTTTCCAGATGCCGACGATCTTCATGAGAATGCGCTTGACCTTCTCGTCGCAGGACTGCATGATGAAGGTCACGACGTCCAGCAGCTTCTGCTCGAAGGCCTCGGAGATCTGCTTGCCGTACTTGCGCGCGCCCACCTGCATGGCGTCGTTCGCGATGTAGAGAGACACGATCTGTTGGTTGGCGCTGCTCACCTGGAGCTCCTGGGCCCAGAGCTCCACCATCTCGCTCAGGAACGCGCGGTTCTCCAGCATCCAGCGCGAGACCTCCTGGATGCTCTGCTGCGTGATCTTGGCGTGCTTGAGCAGCTTCTCCAGCCGCTCGGGCGAGTACGCCGTGCCTCCATGGAGCCCCATCCGTCAGTCCCTTGGGTGGCGCTTGCGGTTTAACACCCTTCCTTGGTTTCCTTCGCGGGAGATGGAACCGGTTTGATACCGATATACGCCCATCGAAATTTCAGACCGGTATGAGTACCGGTTTGGATCCATCCTTGAACCGCCGCGTGAAGCCATTTGGGATCCGATGGCGCCGCCGCCGGGGAAGAAGGCCTCCATGGCCAAGCTGGGCAGCCAGCAGAGCTCAGTGGGTGCCATACCTGCAGTGAGCTATGCGAGGCCGCCACTGTCTGCGCTTGTGGCTCCAGCGAACGACACGATTGCGCCCCTGTGGACACCGGCGGACACGCCGCGCGAGCTCTTTCCAGAGTGGCCTACCAGTGCTGCTCTGGCAGGTATGACGCAGCATAAATATCTCTGTGGCTTCGTTATTGACGGGAGCTTTTGATACCTTCAGCGGAGCAATGGGGTACAGCACATACACCCTTTGAGGATTCGTCTGTGGACCTGTCGATGCTGCCGCTTCCGCATGCGCTCAAGCACGACACGACGTCCATCCAATGGAAGCGACCGTGCCAGTTCCTGCCGCCTATTGTTGACCCCGTGCCAGCAGCACCAACGCTAGCTCCAGTAGTGCCAGACCCAAAGCACGCAGCTGCGAAGAAAGGAGCCCCGACACCAGCGCCGAAGAAAGGAGCAGCGCATGAGCCAGAGCCTCCAAAGAAGGCTGCTCCAAAATACGCGCATGTGAGGGCGAGCGCTTCTTTTCTCAATAGAATGCTGGTCTCGCACTAACCACTAGGACTGCAGATATTTTACGTAGATGCGCATGAAGTTGACAATGCCAACGAACACAAGAAGACTGCGATACCGGCCGCTCCGGCCTCTGGGCATGCCCACGGAGCAGCGGCACCGGCAGCAGTGGCAGCGTCAACCGTGCCAACGCCACCACTTCCGCATCAGCTGCCCCATATTCCGCGAGAGTTTCGACGCCTCTGGAGCGCTGAAGAATTGGAGGCGCTCAAGATCTGGAATGCTGAAGAAGCACGCATTGCGCGAGAGAAAGAGAACCGCGAACGCGTGCTGATGGCGTTTGAGGACGCCATCGCGTACATTGTGAACGATCGACCGCGGAAACCCATTGAGGACGATGAGCTTGATGCGGACGATCTCATTGATGACGGAGAAGACGACGAAGACGACCCACTGGGCGGCCAAGGCGCGAGCCTGGACTCATCGCCTTTTGGTGTCCTACCACCGCCTCGCATTGAGATCGCTGGTAATGCAGCCCCAAAGCCTGAGATCCCGCATGGCGAAGTCGTGCATCGCGAAATGGCGTCGTATTTCTACATAGTCGAGCAGCTGTGGTCGGAGTGGAAGGCTTCTAAAGCTGGGTCGCCCAATACCGGTAGCCACGAAGCAGCAGAAGCAGCGCCATTCTTGTGGCAGGCGATCTACCCGCAGGACGCTCGCGGCGTGCCCATTTACAACCCTGGCGGCCGGTACTCTGTTAAACTCTTCGTGCTGGGCAAGTGGCGACGCGTTGATGTGGACGATAGGCTGCCAGTCGACATGAATGGGAACGTTGTGTACCTCACAAGCGCCATGCGCAGCGAGATCTGGGCGGCATTACTCACAAAAGCGCTGTTGAAAGTGCTCCACTGGCTGCGAGGATCCGGTCACTACGATGACCAGGAGAGCAATGGAGCGCTGGCTTGTGCAATCTGGCAGACCAAGACAGTTCTTTCGACGCTCACGGGCTGGAACGTCACGCGATGGAATCAGCGGGTGACTGGAGACAATGTGGACAGTGTCTATCAGCAGCTGCGAGAGGTGGTTTGACTTGCTTTCGTGGTCTCATGCGAGCCCATGGCGTTGACGTCATTTTCCTTGTAGTTTATTCCGATAGCGCAAGTGTCTGATGATACTGGCGACTGTCTCGTGGACAACGATGCAGTGATTGAGCCCAGCAAAGGAGAAGAGTCAGCGCTATTGACTGCAGAGGACAAGGTGAGACCATGGACGTGGCGGCGAGATGATACCCAACTGACGCTCTTTGCTCATGCTAAAAGCCTCTGAGGCCTCGCGCATTGATCTGCTGCATTGACAGCCGCGGGCTTGCAATCTCCATACCCATCGCATTTCGTGAAGCGGCACTGGTGACTGACATAGTTGGCGAGCCAGGGAACATGGAGCTCAAGGTCGTGCAAGGTCATGGACAGTCCATTTGCAGCATTCCAGAAGAGCTGATCGCGATGGATCAGGCCGTCTTGCTACTGCTGCAGGCGCCGCAGAAACACGAGACGCTTATGCTACAGCAGTGGACGAAGCACGTCGACCCTGCAACTAATGATGCCGTGACTTGGGCTCCACCGACCAATCCGCCTGTGCAACTTCTGGTGATACGTCTGCCTCTAAACACAGCTAATGAACCTGCCGGGGATTCTGCAACGGAGTCCGAGCATCTCCAAACGGCACAAGGTGAAGCCAAGACTGATCTCATCCTGACACTGACTCGTATTCATCCAAAGAAGACCCCACCCGTGGAAGGTGAGGTCGCTGCGCGGCAGCTTGCTCAGTGTTTGGGCGTCGATCCCGATGGCAGTCTGATCTTGGTGGAGGAGCGATTTCAACGCACCAAGCTTGGACCAGTTGACTTGCCCCGCCTTGTTCGCTTGGATACGACAACGTCCACTCACATAGCACTCACGAATGCGGCTGGAAGTAGTGATGACCACGTTGTCTTTCGGTTGGTCCCGCAAAAGAGTCTTGGCTATGGCTACGCCCTGCAGTCCGAGTGCAGTGAACCCGTTGAGCTGTTGACTCCAGAGACCTACTGGCGGAACCAACTGCAACTTCAAGTGATCGACTGCGAAGGTTCATATCCCGTACTATTGGCTGACTCTTGGCATACTCTTTTCAAGCACACAATCGAGATCGCGGTCTCCGAAGGCGAGACATCCACCGAGCTGTTTCTGGATATGTACGTGTCCGAAGCGTTGCTGGCCCCATTTGTTCAGATTTTGGTGGTGAACGATCAAACGACCGAGGTCACTCATGCCGCTGCGCTGTGCTCGATCGTGACGCTGCCGCTTCCCGACACAAGTTCTGACACTGCGACACCCTCTGCCGTCTTCACCGTGATCGTTGAATGCAGACCACAACAACTTCACGTGCGTGAAGGCACATGGAAGCTCACGTTGGGCAGCCGCAGCATGTTCAAGGCGTCATCGACACACATCATGGCACGCACGTCATTCGAAGGCCGCTATGAACCGAACAAACCTCTGATCTGCTTTCGTGACGTTGTCACAGCACCAAAAAGGTCCATCTGGACTAGCTTGCAGGTCGAACTGTTCACAAACGAGGTCTTACGGGAAGATCTGGCTGTGAAGCTTGCGGTTTTTGAGCTCAAAAGCGAGCAGGTGTTGCATGAATCAAGCGCGATGGGTGAGATACAAGTGCTTCAGCTGCCCAAGCTTCCCGAGCGACCACAAGATGATGCTGCTTATGTGATCCAATGCACAATCGATCGTTCGCGCTGCATCGTACCAAATGAGCTTCTCTCGGTGCGCCCTTATCGAGATTTAATTGGCAGTAAACGTCAAGAGCCGACAGACAAACCGAGGATTGACGAAACGAGTGCCGTGGCGGATGAAGACACGCTGCTCGTAGCACCAATGACCAGTTCAAGACCTGAATCCAACTTGACGTGGCGATTGACGTGCTGGAGTGCTGAGCCTGTGGTGTTGGAAGTCGACCGGACGAAAGAGAAGCGCTTCGATGCAGTTCGCTTCATGTGGGCCGAAAATGCCAAAGATCGCGACACGAACGGTAGTGTCTCAAGATTGCTGTTCTTGGGACACACCGCGGCCGCCGAAGCCAAAATGCGCATGGATAACATGTCTGATGAGCAGATCGCAGCAGCAAAGAATCGTGTGGCTTGGCTTGAAGATATTACAACACCAACAACAAATGTCAGTACACAGAATGAGCAAGAGCAGGAGCAATACCTGGCCCAAGTAAAAAGCGAGCCAGAAGAGCGTGTACTGACAACCGAAGAGCTAGAGGAGTATCATCGTCAGGAGCAGGAAGCCATTCATTCGTCGCGGGCGTTATTGCAGCAGCGACGCGAGGCTCGCGAATTGGCAAAGAGCCAGCGGGCGCAGAGCATGAAAGATCTCGTTCAATCGGTCAAAGAGAAACGCGCGACAGCGGCCAAAAAAAGGCTCGCGCAAATGACGATGCACCAGAATCCATCCTCGACTGCGTAACAAGAAAAACGGGCAAATCAATTTAGTTTTATTTTGATTATTCTTCTTGATCATTTTCATCCGGCGTTAGACTCGCGTTGCTGGCGTCGCACATTTTCCACTTGCATTTGTTAGTTCAATTCATTTCACTGTGCCAATTTGACGTCGCAGTAACACGAGGAGCCATTTCGCATCTTCATTCATTCATTCATTCGTTGTTCATTCATTCATCATTTTAGTTTCATTCGCTTCATCTCTTCTTCAATCCATCTTCACCTTTCTTAAACGTTCTTGTTGCATTATTTTCGTCGCATTTTTGAGCCTCCATTTTCAATATTTGCTGCTTGGTTGAGTCACTTCATTTTTACGTTATTTTTCCATTTTCCATTTCGTTGGTCGCGCGCAATTGTAAAAGTACATCACTTTCTTGATCGGTAATTGTTGCAGTCGCCTTCCGACGCAGCTAGTTTGTTTGAGGCCATCAGGAATTCCATCACCACAGACCAAGCTAGACGCGCGGAGACAATGCACTGTGGATGGTTCAAAATTGTTGAGGCGGAGGCATATCGAGGTGGGAGTGCATGGCTGCAGCCCTGTTGTTCCCATAGCGGCCATCGTCATCGTCCTCATCATCGTCGTCATAGTCGCCATCGTCCTCATCATCTCCATCGTCATCCTTGCCTTCAAGAGACGATAAGCGCATGGGCGCAGAACCAGATGCGTTCCCTGGCTTGCCTGACACCGTGGCAGCAGCAAACGCATTCATGAGCGCAGGTGGAGTTGGGGATGCCATCGTTGCAGGCCTGGTGGTCAGCTTGGGGCGCTTGTTGCTCTCACTCGCACCTTCCGAGCTTCGCGCTCCATTGTTAGCTGCTCCCGTGTGCCGTCCGAATGGTTGATGACGTTCGAAGTAATGCTTGGTGCACATGCTGTCGATGCGTCCAGTTTTTGAGCATTCCGGGACGATGCACTTCTTGTCGGCACCGTGCGTGACACAATATCCTGCACGGCGATCGGTTTTGTTGCAGCCTTCGACCATACAACGCCGACCTCCGCCATGAGCACGGCAAAGGCCGCGACCTTGACTACTCTTGGTGCAATTGGGCACAGTGCAACGACTGCCACCACCGTGAAGTTTGCAGAGTCCTCGTGATTGCGCAGAGTTATCGCAGCCCTCTTCTTGGCACCGTTTGCCACCACCGTGACTGATGCAGAAGCCTCCACCCTGGTCACTCAGGCCACAGCCAGTAAAACCACAGCGCCGACCACCGCCGTGGCCCTTGCACAACCCACGCGAGCGAACAGTACGATCGCAGCCCGGAACTGAGCAATCCTTGAGCTTCTTGTTCTTTCGAGCTCGTCCTGACCCGCTACTGGATGTCGTCGATCCAGATCGAGTTGGCGTGATCCCTGGAGTGGACGAAGACGAAGGCGTGCTGGTATTGTGGGCGCTCCCACCGCTTGTCACGGGCGTTGAGCCATCACTGAGTCGCGTATCGATCGGCGGAGGACGCATGTTGCTGTTGTTCGGCTCGGGCATTCGAGTGGGCGGTTTACCAAACTGAACCGGCTGCACGGTGTTCACATTCGCATTTTGGTCACGAGGCTGATGAGACCCATTACCCACCGGGAAATTCGCAGCTCCCGGCGGCAAGTTCGTGATCCGATGAGACGCCTAAACCACAGAGATCAATCGCGTCAGACATCACATTGGACCTTATACAAGCAGAGCAATGGCGTACCTGGCCACAGATCGGACAACTCGACTTCTCTCCCCAGTCCTGCAGACACGAGCTATGGAACCGATGGCCACAGGTGTGCGAGATTCGATCGCATTGGCCTCCGAGACAAAGGCTGCAGACTTGATCGTGGGATGCAGCGAGCGAATGAGGAGCGTGATGGGATCCACCCATTGCAGACGAGTACAGAACATTGGTGCTGGCTTGCGTGCCCGCAGAGACCTCTGACAGGAGGCTAGCGGACGCTGCATCAGCGTAGACAGACGCCTTGTTGACCACGGATTGCTGATCGAAAGAAGCTGAAGCAGAAGCACCACCACCATTACCACCGGCATCATCCTTGCGTCGGTTCGTCAGTGCATTGGAGCCAGGCAGCAACTGCGACATGCGCAGGTTCAACGAGTAATTCCGCTGGTGCTGATGCTGCTGCTGCGTATTGCCCCCCAGGTCGTACGTGGAGCCCATGGCTGCGGCTTGAGCAGGCGAGACGAGATCCATGTTGACGTTGGGCGGCAGCCGATGCGTTGGAGTGCCAGTGTAGAACGAGCCACTCGAGTTGTACGTCGAGTTGGCAGCATTGACCATGCGCGAGTAGTGCTGCTGCTGCGCTTGATCCATGGCCGGAAGCTGCTGCGTCGCTGCAGCGGTCGCCGTCGTGGGCAAGTACTTAAGCGACAGGAACTGCTGGTCGTGGCGGTCTCCGGGCGAGGACGAGAACATGGCTTGTTGTTGCTGCTGTTGCTGATGCGGTGGCGACTGCTGCGGCTGGTGCATGAACGCCGAGGTGTGGTCGTTGGCAAACGATCGGTACTTGTTGCTCGCTCTCGGGTCTTCCTTGAGTGGCAACGCGTCCGAGGACTGCGTGGCCGACGTCACAAGCATGCCCAGCGCGTTCTCGGCCGTCATGAACGCCGTGGCTGCGCCATGAGCCGCCTGCTGCTGCTGCTGCGGAGGCGGCTGCTGGAACTCGTACTGCGCGTAGTTGAAGCCGTAGGGCTGGTACTGTGGTGGCGGAGCGTACTGTGGCTGGGTCTGCGGTTGCGGCGGCGCATGCGAGTAGTCGAACTTCAACTCCCCGGCGCGGTCCTTGAGGCCGAAGCCGCTGCCGGCCACGTTGTTCTGCGGCTGCTGCAGTCCGGCCCCAAACCCGAACGGCACAAAGTCAGTGTACGTGTTACTGGTGGCCGCGGCGGACGGGCTGGGAAACCTAGTCACATTTTCATACAAACGCCAAGTGAGTGTCCCCTTTCCCCTTTCATTCCCTGCTCGACCATCCCCCAGTCCCATGGTTAAGGGGATGATGATGACGCGGGGTTTCTTATTCGTAGCCGTTACGCACCGTTTCCTGTCGGCTGTTGGAGTTGAAGTGGACGGCGAGGACCGCGGAGGTGGCTGGTGATTCATGCGGCTGTGGCTGGTTGTATCGTTTCCGTCGATTCCGGCGCACTCGCGTGGTGGGCGGCGTCGTCGTGGCTGCCTCGGGGTGCCAGCCAGCGGATTGGACGCGGGAAAAAGCAGGCGGGACTGGAATTGAGCAGGCGGCGCGGGGCGCGTCCACACAGACTGGTCGAGGGAGGGCCTTGGGCTGGGGCTGTACGTACCTGCTCGCTCCACACGGCGCGGGTCGTTTAGTGTCGATCGCTCGCGCTTCGACTCTCCTCTCTCTGCGTTGCTGGGGTCGCCGCCGCGTGAGGAGGATGTTTTTTGTGTGGTTTTCGTAGATATACGAGGTTGGGGGATGGCGCCTTTGGCTTCTGACTGGTGGTCATTTGAAAATCAAAAAAAAATATCAAAAAATGCAAAAAAGACAAATATCCCACGCCCGCGCGCGCGTTTTGAGAGACCAGGCCCAGCCAGGCGTTCGGGAGAGCGGGCCTGGCCCGTCTTGCCCGCCGCACCTACAAAGGAGGAAAAGATCGCCACGCGCACACCCATCCCTCGCTCTAGTGACATGCGCAGAGAAAAACGGAGTCGACTTTGAGCCGACTTGCACTTGGTGCGTCTCATAATAGCACGAGTGCGTGGAGTGCGTCGCTGATGGGCAGAGACATTAGTCCCTCTAGTATGTCTCTTGGGCGAGGCACGCAGCGCATGCGCATGCACCAAGTCACAACGTCGGGCATTAGACACACCTCACGACTGACTCGGAGCGTATCCAGAATAAGAAATCATGAACCGCAAACTCACCGGAGGATGGCTATAGGTACAGTGGCTACTGTACTTAACAATACCGTAGGAGGATGCGTCTGAGCCCACTCGCATGCTTTGACTGTGTATAGTCAGTAATCGCGGCTCGTTTCTGTCCCAGATTCCGTGGATAAACCGACTTGTAACCGGATGAAGTCCATGGATTAGCACACGTCACTACCAATGGGGTGAGCTAAAGCCAGGGAGCCGCGAGTGTCTACGGGTCCGGGCGTCGCTTGCCTCATGCGGGATAGCTCTCGCCATCTTGCGCGCGACCCGAAGCGGCTTTCTCTTTACGCTTTTTCTTTCCATTGTGCTCGCATTTTCTGGCTGTGAAGCGTGATCTTCCGTCTCTCGCCCATGGCGTGAGCCTTGCGCCGCTGTGACGTCGTGCGGTTGCACCGGGCTCTTCTGCAAGTCGTGGAACGGCGAGAGTGGTGCTCGAGTGCGTATTTCATTTGCGGCGTCTGTTGCAGTTGCGTCGCTCATCCGTGCCTCGGTGCGGGGTCACGCGTGACCACCCATTGCTACGTATGCCGAGGGTGGAATGAGTTCAATTCGTCTCCGTTCCTCATGGTGCTCGTGGCAGCAGAGCCACCCCACGCGCCCTGATATGTGGATCCTGAACACGACATGGCCGGGACGAACCCAGCATTCGTTCGAGCGCATCCATCACCAGGATGTTCTGCCACTCCGCTGGATCCGCGTACGTTCCCATGGAAGCCCAGGTGTTCGCCATTCATCATCTAACACAGACACATCTGACCAGGAAGGCGTGGGAGTTGAATTGAAGCGGGAATACCGGTATCAAAACCGGTAAGTTCAACTCCCCAGTGCGCGCACGTGTACCTAGATGGCCATGGCTGAGATGGCGGCGCCTCCCCCCGTGCTCTTCTCGCTGCAGGTGGACGTTGAGAGCGTGGCTTTGGCTGCTGGTCTCCATGACGTGATGACAGGATCGCCAAGCGTCGGGTTCCAGCTACTGCAGTACGAGCTGATTCTGCTTGCTGAGCTGGGGAAACCGAGCTCTTCTTGCTGCGTGTTCGAGGCTGATCCAGCACAGTTAAAGACCGATCTTGAGGCGGAAGAAGCGCCTGTAACGTTTCTTGTGCTTGACCGAGCGAGCCGAGGGCGAGCGCGACTCGTGGCATTCGCCGCCATGGCGTTAGACGCTGACGGCGTCGCAATCGCGTCCCGTTTAGACCGTGTGTGTGAATGGGCGCGCGAGCGAGGAAGCTGGCCATTCCGGAACCATGCGAGCGAACCGGTTGGTACTGTCAGTGCTACGATCACGCTGAGCTGTCTGGGCAGAGTGCCATTGCCTAAGTTGGAAGCTACCCCGAACACGGCTTTGGGAGAGGCGCGCGAATCAGTGGATCGTAGCCAAACCATGAAAGTGCAAATGGAGAGCCAAGCTGTGTCACCAAGAACTCTACAACTGAGTACTGCCTGTGGCTCTAATGACGACACGACTGTCGAGCGAGAGGCTCAATCAGGTCTGCCCAGTGACAAGATACCTGTGACCGCAGCAGCAAGAGAGACCGCCGAGAGTGGTGTGCAATGTGAAGAGATAGCTGAAGATGACGAGCAAGGGCACTTAGTCGCTCCATCGTTCTGGACGACAAACAGCCCGCAGCAAATGATCCGAATCAAGCATACAAAGAAGTCTGCTTCAAGTGTTCAAGGGGATTGCTCCAAGAAGAAACAGACACCAGCACCAGCGAGATCCATTCATTCAGCGCGCCTGAGCTCTCTACGTATTGGGTCTACTAGTAGTATGTATCACAGTGTGTCTGCTCGTGCAGCCGAAGCCGTTCAATTCGAGCGCGAGTCCCCGCCTCCCCTCTTTTTTCGCAAGACCAAACAAGGAGAGCGATGATATCTTGAAGCTTGTTGCCCTTGGTGCCAACGTTTGTAATTAAAGCTGTAAAAGCTGTCTATTCTCGCAATTCGCATCGCAATGACCATGAATGAAGGGACACCAAGCGCCTTTTCCCCACCGGTCGATCTTCCAACGTCCATGAAACTCCGAAGATTTCTCTCGACCAGGCGCGACCAGCCACCACAAACCAAAGAAGCCGACAAGAGGAGGCAACCACAGATTCCAGGAAGAGATTGGTTCTTTAAGACCCCTCGAGCTTGCGAGAAGCACCGAAGATGGCTGAGGTGCCTTTGGTGCTCAAGGAAGGGTACCTGAAGAAGCGCAGCCGCAGTAATGCGTTGATTTTGAATTGGCGACGAAGATACTTTCGTCTTTATCCGGGCTCGTTGTTGTATTACGCCTCGATTCATGACACTGTTGATCGACGGCAATTCGTGCTGAGTTTGGACACGGTTGTGACACAGACGAATGATCAAGGTTACATGTGTTGTCTGGTGGTGAAGTCATCGCCCACAGCTGAAAACTTCTACCTCCAAGCAGAAAATGAAGAAGAAAAGCTTGCATGGACTACTGCTATCTATGAAGCTGCGCGAAGAACTCCCGATGTTTCGGCTGAACAGCCTGCATCTCCGACAGCTCCAACTAGAGCTCCTGTGCCGCCATCAACTCCTTCTGCAATGTTGCCTTCACGCGTTCTTCTGAATTTGACTGTCGAAGAAGCACGGAATCTGATGTCCGCAGATTTCAATGGTAAAAGTGATCCATATTGCGTGGTCAACCTTGTGGACAAGAATGGGCAGATAATTCGAAGTGAAGAGATGAAGACCAATTACATCACGGATACTCTTAATCCGAAATGGAAGAAGCAATTTACAATCGGCAATGCAGTGGATTTGCACGCGGTTGCTGCTATCCAACTTGAACTTTGGGACCATGATCATATCTCGAAAAATTCATCTCTTGGATGTGTTCGAGTCCCGTTGTCTATATTCCGCATGTCTCCTGCAAGTACAGCTCAATCAGAGCTGATTGATAGCTGGTTTCGTGTGGAGCCCCCAGAAGCAAAGTCAACCTCTCCACGCAGAGAAAGGCAAGATAAGGAAGTGATGATTCGAGACCATGGTGATCTCCATTTGATCATGAGTGTTTCGGGACCAAATCTCGTGAATTTTTTTCGAAGTTCTCATTTATCAGTTGCTCCGCAGAGTCGAACTGTTGTTGCGGGAATTGATCATACCGACAATCGGTTGGAAGTTACTGTCTTATCGGCCAAAGATCTCATTGCTGCAGATCTGAACAACTCATCAGATCCGTACTGTGAGCTTTCACTTCTAGATTACAATTTAAAACCGATCAGAGGCGAACATTTTACGACGAAGATAAAATACGAAACTCGAAATCCATCTTGGGAAAATGAGCATCATGTACTTGGAATGATTTGCCACATCGAAGAGGCCTCGCATCTGAAGGTTCGAGTACTTGATTACGACAGACACAGCAAAAATGATCCGTTGGGCTACGTTCAGATTAACCTGGATGAATTATCAGCCCATCACATGACAAATTGGTATCCATTGTTACCAGAGCCGTCAATGACAAGCCGAGAGAATCTTGGCTCTATTCGACTCAAGCTTTCGTTAATTGGTGAGAGTCGTGGCGAGCGTAACCGACGCAAGAAAATTGACAAAGAAGTAACCTCAAAACAACATGAGCAATCTATGGAGCAACTGGAGCTTGAAAACGCCCAGCATCAATTACATGACGCGATCTGTAAACTCGATGGAGCTCGAATCCCGTGTGCGGTGGATGATTATCAAGTTCGCCACCCTCGATTCTACGGTATTAATGGATGCATTCATCATCTCAACACTCAAATTCCTCGTGCACATAGAGAAACAACATCGTCTGATGAAAGCTTCCAGGCGCGTGCGGGTATCGAAGGGCAAGCTGTGCTTGAAGTGACAGTTGTTGGAACGTCTGATTTACCCAAAGTCGATGTGCTAACCACATCTAACCCCTTTGCAGTCGTTGAAGTGAATCCCAAATTATGCGTAGAAGCATGCAAGCGAACAAGTGCTCCTTTGAATCCTCAGAAAAATAAGCGTATCGAAGCTCTTAATAACGCTGCAGCTGAATCGCGCAATGCGTTGTTCTCAAAGCGTGTAACGGCTGAAGTGGCGTCGCATCGCACCAAGTTGACTAAGAATGAAACTCGTTCGGAGAATCATATTCAGCTAGATTCCGACCAACCAGTCCTAAGAGTGGAAATTATTAGCGGACATGGTCTTAGTGGGGTCGACATTGGAGGATACAGCGACCCATACTGTACTCTATCGATTACTGACCGTGCCACAGGAAAAGCTGTGGAAAGCGAAAAGAAAAAAACGGCAATCATTTCCAAAACACTGAATCCGGTTTGGTCGAATGAGGTTTTCATTTTCGGCAAAGTAAGTTACCGCATGAAACTTTTTATTGCTGAACAGGTCTAATTTCTGTTGCGTACTATTTGTAGAATCAACCTTTGGAGACTTCTGGGACGCTCTTGATTCACGTTAAAGATCACAATAACATTGGACGAAGCACACCGCTTGGTCGTGTTCAGATCCCTTTGCACGAACTCTGCCGAGCTTCTGCAAACTCAACCTCAATATCTTCAACAGCTATGGAAAAGCGATATCCTCTTGTACCAGAGCCATGGATGAAGAAGCATGCTCAAAGTCTGGGCGAGCTCTGTATTAAAACGGAAGTGATAGGTGATGCGACTATTCTTGCTGAAATATTGCAGCGAATGCCGAAGACGTCACCCGAAAAGATGCTTAGCTTTTTGTCATTTTCGTCAATGTCAGATGGAGTTCATCAAAGTGAAATGATGTCGGAAGGAGCAGAATCAGCGTTGTCGTTTGGGAATGGCGCCGAATATGATGATGAAGTCACTGAAGTTTTGGATTGCACGAAAGAGTTTCGCACTTCTACAGTGGTTGGACGCACAGCGAAGTGGAGAAAAGAAAAGTTTGCGCTGTCCCTTTCCTACCCAGGAATATTCACTGACGCATCATTCAACAATCAAGAGCAGTGTACACTACATTTGCGAGTATTCGGTGGCCGAAAGCTGCTTCGTTCGTATTTGCATCCTGAGGTCAACGGTCGGAATGGAATTGAAGATATGAACAACGACGTAAGTCAGCTGGAACCTACGAACGCGTATTTCACTGTAATTCCGGTTCTTTCTAATGGCAAACTCAAGTTCGCTGAGCAGCAACAAAGTCTCACCGTTTACGGTACTCGCAATCCTGAATGGCCAAAACAGGAATTTGTTTTTGGAAAGGACAAAGACATTGGGAATATTTCGCATCTGTCACTTCATCTTTACTCTCGTGATTTGCGAGACGGGAAAAGCAAACCCGTAGCACTTCTACTAACAGACGAAGAAAGAAAGCAAAGCGTCCAACTCAAACGTTATGAACTACTAAAGCTTCTCCCATCTGGGGACGTGGACAACGACGATCAAGAAGTGCTTCAATACGATCAGCGTGTCCTTGCGCTTCGAAGATGCCGAGATGGGGGCCGCTTTTATCCTGCTCGTGTGAAGCGATATTTTCCATTCCCAGCTGATGTATACGAGATTTGGTTTGAAAATGGAATTGAAACAATTCAAGATGTTTGGAATCTGTTCTCATTGGATTTCAAAGGAAAAGTCAAGTCTATTCGGTCAGATGGAAATGTGGATGTCGGACTCTTGGATCAAGCTAAAGGCACTGAAAAGTATGCAAGAAATGTTTCGTTTTCATTGCTTACGCCCGTGCATTCATTCACACCGCAAATTGAATGCATGATGGCAAGACGATTTGATGTGCGAAAGGAAAAATTAATCCAAACGGCGAGAATGAAACACTCGCTCTCTGGGTTTCGTGTCGATATTCTATCAGCATCAGATTTGCCAAGCGATGTACGACGTCCTGGGTGTGTCATCACGCTCATTGGAGCATCCAAGCCGTCAACGTCATGGGTATCGAAGACGTTTGGGCTTGGCTCGAACGGAGACCTTTATGGCAAGAATGGTATATTAAACTCTGGGTGGAATAGTGGCGAATCCTTTGAATTCAAAGTTCCGTATGGTAAAGTGAGTGCTACCGCCCAAAGCCTTTATTTGTTTGACGTCAAGCCACTGAAACTTGGAAAGTCTGAAATTTGCACCAATGCTGCTGATAAGAAGCACGATTCTGAAAAGATTGATGCAATTATGGAAGAGGGGATTGACATTGTTTCCCACATCGAAAGCATTCATATTCGTATTGTTGACCAAGGTGAAGACGAAGAGCCATCGGTTCAGAATCATACGATTGGCTATGTGAAGTTGGATTTGACTAGCTTACATCATGGTGTTCAAGAAGTCCACAAACAAGTTCTTCCAGCAGAAAATGAGCCTTACCACAAATTTGTTGGATCACTATATCTGCATATTACGGCCTGTGACTCATCAAATCAGTCTGATGAAAAAAAGCTCATCGAAGGAAATACACCAACGAGTAAAGCTCGTATTCAAGAAATGTGTGGAATCGAACGTTGGTACCAGCGTCGGAGCGACGAATTACTTTCTGGAAATCGACGTTCGCTTAGTAGACTATCACGTCGAAAAGAAATTCGTTCGGCTTTAACGCCTACCGAAAATGCCCAGCTAGATGCCTTTCACACGGTTCTTGTTATCATAATGAAGCGAATCGTGTGCATATTAAACGAAATCAAGCTTTTTGAAGAGTTTGAAGTGCTTTCAAGCGAAGAGATAGTGAAGTTTCGTCACACACACACTATCAACGCTGAACCGAACAGCGAGTGGCTTGGACGACTTATTAATGAAATGAATGTGGAAATTCGTAAAAACATAGTTTTGCAGCTGGAAATGGAGCTACTCGATATAGCAGCTTCAAAATTTCCACGAGAATACCCAAAAACAACAGATCGAGATGAGTGGGTTAAGCTGCGAGCCTCTCGGCAATCTGCTCTTCTTGACTGTGGCACATTCTTCATGAAAAAACAAACAAATACGTTTACCTCTACCGCACCTCAGTGTTTTAAAGGTGAAGGAATGATAGCATGGATCTTACGTGCCCCTCCCATTCTCTGGAATGATGGTTGGACGAAGTACTGTCATGATGAAAAAGTGAATGCATTTTGCGCATTACGATGGGATGACGAAAATCTAGATCTTGATCCAGATGCAATTCAACCTCCACGGTCGCGTGAGCAGGCGTTGTTGTGGCTAAATGCTTTGTGTGACGCCGGCTTTGTTGAAAATGTCACATCTAACCCATGCGGAACCGAAGCCAACAGAAAGTACTTCGAATTTGAGGATCGGTCGGATCGATACTATGTTTTGCGTGATGTTAACCTGTGGCAAAAGAAGGTCAAGCAGAGCAAGTCCTTATTCCCACTTGATATAGTTCAAGAGCTGGATTTGCATGCGATGCCTGATTTGATGGACGACTCAGTTGCTGACAGTGTTCATGGATTTAAGATTTTTTCGAAAAAGCTAACTGAGCATGTCGAAGGGTTCTTGGGCATGGAAAATGGACTCTCAAGTGTCATTTTCTCACCTGATGTTAAAAAGAGTACGCTGTTAAACCCGATCGCGCAAAAAACAAAGGAAATGATCGACGACCAACACATGTGGGATTGGAAATACTGTTTGTTCATCCCGTTTCATAAGTGTCTCTACGTTTACAAGACAGAAACATCTGCGTGTCCAGTCCTTATTATCAACATGGCTGGTGGTGGTTGTAGCAGTGGTCTTAATTTCACGTATGATTCTAAGGGGGGATGGTTTGACATAAAGAATCCGAAGATTCTTGTTTTGCAAGTGGATTCTCAAAAATATGTTCCTCTGAATGAACATTTGAAGCACACCATATCCAAAACAAAGTCTGATGGAAGTTCTGTAATTGAATTCAAGGCACCGGATGCTCAATCATGGATCCAAGCATTTGGACGTGCTGGGATTCGAATTGACCTGCGTCTTGGCCAAGATGTAATATTCAAGCGCCTCAACCCAACAGTGTTGCAACAAAAGTGCATTGAATATGTGACTGAATTTGATCCAAATGATCTGGAGGGAAGCTTTCAGAGGTTGCTCAACCGTTTTTATTCACACGACTCGTCAGCTTTGAACCATGAAAGCGAAGGAATAACTCGTGCATTGCGATCTCAAATCCGGAGTGAGCTAAAGAAATCAGGGAAAATTGGTGACACAGTTTTGGCATATTTTGGAAAAGGCATGAGACACAATCCAAAGCCAACTGACTCACGCAGTTTTACAGTTGGCGCGTTGTACACGGCGCGCATTGTACGAATTCGAACGCCATACAGCGATCCGAGCTACCGATTCAATATCTTGTACGATCAAAAAAACCAACAAGAAGTACCGACTGATCTTCAGTGTTTACTTCGTACGTACAAAGTTACTGACAAAATATCGTGGTTGCAATTGAGTAAGAACCTACGTGATTTGTTTCTTCTTTTCGATGTGGAATACCGTCATGATCATGAAATCATTATTGAAGAAGGTTTGATGCGGGATCATATTCGCATGAATGACGGAGACCTTGATGCTGCTAAAGTTAGCGAACAGTGCACGGACCTAAACTTGTTGTTTAAATCTAGTGACCTGGAAGACTGTGTAAAACGAATGGTTATGCAGCGCAGTGGGCAGAGATCGCTCGGTTACTTGAAAATTCCTATCAAAATAGTGTCGACTCATCGTGTTATGGATGTTTGGTATCCACTCGCACCAGAACACGATATGGTTCAGAAAATGGAACTTGGTCAAGTGCGTGTTCAACTTCGCCTGGTGCAAGAAAGCCTCGTAACTCGAAGCAAATGCACCCCAGCGCTAATTGAAGACATAAAAGAAGTGCTTGGCAAACAATCTGCTTCAGCTGGCAATTCGATTAAATTTATCAAAGATTTTGTGACGTCAAAAACCAAACGCACTGCTGCACTTCCAAGCGATGCATCCGGGTTTATGGCCGCTCATGAGCGATCCTTCTTAAAAGTAACCATCATTGAAGCGAAAAAATTAAAAGCTGCTGATGTGTTAACTAGTGATCCGTACGTGAAGCTCGTATTAATACGAGAAAACGATGGTAAAGAAGAAAACACAAAGCTGAAAACTGACATCAAGGCAAGCACACTCAGCCCAAAATGGAAAAACCAGGAATTTGTCCTTGGAAAAACTGAAATCACATCGCTCACTGACAAAAATGCGATATTACTACGCGTAATGGACCACGATCTTACATCAATGGATGATCCGTTAGGATACGTTATGATTGACTTTCATCGTGATCGATTGGGGTGCATCACCGGCTTAATTCTCAAGCATGCAGACGCAAATGGAGATATTGCATCCCAAGTTCTGAATTTGGATGATCTAAATTGTGTTACTGTGGATGAAATGTTGCTAGCTGATGAAAAGCTTGGGCAAATGAAATTCAGTAAGGCACGTGCAAATAATGCCGAACGCGATGGTCGCTTGGGCAAGCTGCGATTCAAAATTGAGATCATTCAAAATGAGAACTATGTTGACCCAGACTCTGCCGCAAGCCCATCGAAGTTGAGTTCAACCGCGCGCCCGGTTGAAACAAAGTTCTCCCTCGAAATTGCGTTCAAGGACTTGTCTCTCTCCGGAAAGGCCGCAGACAAAGCAGAAACAAAAGCTATTCTGAATAAGAATCAGTATACTTGCACGTTTCATCCTCGCGGAAAAGGTGGTCAACGAATCCACTACGATCCACAGTCTGAGGTACTTACTGCGGGAATCTCTTACACACTAAATTACTTGCTGTCCTCAAACGTTTTTCATGTGCTTGGAAAAACGTTTGATATGACCAGAGTTGAATACTTTGACGTCCGGATAACCTCTGATCACTTTGGAAGAACCTTTCAAGGCAAACTTGGTGAATCTGGAATTTTCAATAAGCCAAGTCTGTGTACTATGCTGCAGAATGAAGTCATTTGCCTGAAAGATAAAGACGTCAAAGATTTAGAGCTTCAGTTGACGTTGGATATCAATTTGATAGGCATCAATCGCGCTGATCGTTTGAAGCGCGTATTGGCAGAGACGTTTCGACTGGTTGACCTGCCCTTCGACACGAAGACCATCAACAAATATACTGGTTCCCAACTTGAAAACGATTTCCACGGATTCCTTTGGGATGTTTGCAAATCCAACCTTTTTCCTGGATGTAATGTATCGCGAGAACTATTATCGCATGTCGGCCAATTGTGCAAGTCGTCGAAGCTTCACTGGAAATACACACCTCAGTTACTGTGTTTCGTTCTGGAATATGTTTTTTCCAACGGAGAAAAAGATCGCTTGTCATATCATGATGCTGCTGCATTAGACTTGCTTTTGGATCGCTGGTCGCAAGTCCTTATGCACGTTAGCGAGTCGAAGAGCCAACTTATCGGCAACCTTCACGGCAAAGAAACACCGCACTTAATGCAAAATCTTCTGTCAGAGTGTGATTGGACGGGTTTTGACTTTGCATCGCTAAGTGATGGCGCGAACACTGGAAATATGAATCGTGAAATTGTTTTTGTGGAAGGGAAACGGGTTCATGCGCAATTAGCACCACTAAAATTTGCTGGTATGGCCGTCGATGTTCGCTTGTGCAATGGTCTGTTTGTGGCCGGAACGATTGTTCGAGAAAATGGCGACGATAGTTTTGATGTTGCATTTTGCACAACATCAAAAGTGCGGGATGAAGGAGACCAGTATTTCTCAGATGAAGAAGAACTTCCGCCTTTAATGCTGGATGAGATTGTCTTCGTCTGTCCGTTAATACAGATGGAAGCCAACAAGTCACAGGGTTCAACAGCAACGCTTTGCCACACACTCAAGCCCGGACGTACCGGAAAGGTAATGAAAGTGGATACAGGTGCTCATTCTGCAAAGCCTTACTTGGTCTCATACTTTGATGAACAAGAGCCAAAAAAAGAGTGGCGATCCCGGGTTTGTTTAGATTCAATGTTATCGGGGATCGTGGGCAGTGATGTCTGTTTGCAATTGAACCGAGATGATTTTGTGCGTGTTAATGCGCATGGTGCAGAATCATCTGGGCCAGCGAAAGAAAATGTGCTAGGCACTGAAACGAAGAAAACGGATGAAGGTGCTCGTCCTGGAAAAATATTGAGAAACCACGGTAATGCGCGGTATCTGATTAAATATCTTGATGACAAGTCTCCCAAAACAGAGCGATTCGTAACTCGTGATCGACTAGAGCCCGTGGATGAATATCAGCTGTATGATGGTGAAGTCAAGAAAGCTTACGTTGCAGTGTCAAAACCATCGTCTGCTGGGTCGCAGGAAATGGTTGTGAACTATGATATAATGCTTGCAAATGGTACTTTAGTTGAGGGTGTGAAGAAAGGTCAACTCCGAGCTCATCATCAATGGTTTCCTTCTGATAAAGTACTGCTTGCATCTGCGTTCCTTACGAAGCTTAACGTGTGCGATACGGATGGCAATATGTCTACGCTAAATGAGCATTCGATCATGTCCACGAAATTGAATGAACTATGGGGGCATGATCAGCTTTTGAAAGTATACCTGATGCTTCCGAACGAGGTAGCACATATTCAATTGCGAAACAGTGTCTCGAAGAAACTATTGCAAGCACCCCTTATGGAGAGGAGCGAACATTCCCCGCGGTTTTTGGGACAAATTCATGGGTTTGTAAAAGGCAGCAAAATGAGCACAGCAGAAGCCACGAAAGTGGAACAACTGCATGCTTCTACTACATTCTCGCTTAATCGACAAGGCCAAAAAGGAAAAACGCAACCTGATACGAGCTCGTTTTCAATTAACAACTGTTTCAGTTTGGTTCTTGCGCCGCAACCTCGCGTTGAAGTGCATGGTACTTTGCGTGTGAGTCCTACCGAAGTGTCTGCTGGCCTGTTCAAAACGTTGCTCATACTCGCTATAGCACAACCGAACTCGATGAAGCTTCTATTCCAGCGTGTTTTGCGCTCTACTGCGAGTGCAAATTTGCCACTGAATCGAAAAGAACGCATAGCACATATATCTCACATTGATATTTGTTTCCACCGCAAGCCTGTGCAAAATGTGGTTGTGAATCAATTGACGTCAACATGCGATGGCGAAGAGAAAAAGGAGGGCAAAACAAAGCCTATGATGAATGTGGACCTAGCTCATGTTAGCATTCACATGAGATTCCAGCTGGCTATACCACATAACAGCAAGGGGAGTATGACAGAGGCAGTCTGTATCGCATACCAAGATGCATCACAGATTCTGACCACATTCAAGTCGTGCAATGCACTCTATCTTGCGGACTATTCAACTTTTGTGGATGCGTCAAGCTTAGAAAAAAGGCTCTGGAGTATGGAGACTATGGACGACCTTGCAAGCGATCAATCCTTGAGCAAAAAGAACACGTTGGCTCTGGAGATTTTAAATCGAGATGGCGTGAAGGGGCACGAGCCCACCGTTAGTGTGGAGCTAGTCCCTCTCGACGACATATCGCTAAGCGTCAGAGATGTAAACGGTACTACTCATGAGCTTTGCCTGCCGATTGACAAAATATTAGCAGAGGCTAAACTTCGACGAGTATTATCGAAAAATTTCCGAGCTCAGGTACTCAGTGGTCCGCATTTCGTCGGTGAGAATCATCCTCAGCAACAACAAATACATGCACGCCATCGACGAGACAGTATGCTGCTGACGTCAACAGTTGCTCCACTGCTGAAGAAATTGAAGAAAGAACAATCTGTGGCACCATATTACTGCATTAAGTATCTTGAGGGTGCGAAGTCGGAAGTAAAAATTTCCCTGAGTGAACTCAAATTTGATACGCTGAATGTCAACGTTGTCCAAGTAAGTCAACTAGCGTTGAAGGAAAGAATGGGCGAGGACGTATCTGTTGAGATTATCCTGATTTCAAGTGATTTTGAGCCACAAGCAGCAGGAGATCAAGCCTTTATGACACCTTTCGGCATGCTATTAACTCCAAACGGCGAAATGTGTAAGGATTTATTAGGAAAATCATATCCTGAAAGCTCGTCGTTAACGCTAACGAAGCAAAAAAATAGCACGGAGTGGGTAGCTGCTGGCAAATCACAAACGAAGGTCTCTTTTGGCTACCCATCGGTGGACCTGGCACGCATATCTAGTGTTCTTATCCGAGTCGTCGACAAGAGAACAAAGGAAACCATCGGTCAAACTGAAATTCCTCTGAGTGCTATCGCCAAGACAAAAGCACCTAGCCAAGAGGATCCGGATTGGGCAAACGGTTCAGCAGTCGCGAAAGAAATTCCAAAGCAAACGTTCAGCCTCTGCCGACGGGAACACGACCATGCTAAAGTTGTGGGAAAGATCACACTCCAACTCGAGCAAACGCAATGTTTTAGCGAAGGTGATGAAGTGTTGGCCAAGCGGTTTGAACAGGAACAGGATCTCTGGCATCTCTCCAGTTACGAGTTGCTTGCTCTTACTCTCCAGCATCATAGAAATCAGCTGACAAGCGGCTTACTTGCGGCTGGTCTTGGTGTTACTGGTGGCGGACGTGAATTACTGAAAAACCCAGTTGAACAAGAAGTACAACTTCAAAAAATTCTGAAAGTGATGATGATTTCAGACACTATGGGGATAATCTATGGAACGAACTCAAGTGCTGCTGGTAATAATGATCGCACTCTTGTGCTCAGTGCAAAGGACCGCGATCAATTTAAGAATGCGGGAATGCTTGTTCAGCTGAAAAGAACCCTTGTGAACACAAAAGCAGTTGTGGAGGATGCTGCAATTGAACTTGGAATAAGAACACCTGGAAAACGGTTACCGTGGTCATCTACAAATATCATGGAAGATCGAGATCCAAACACAGGAGAAGTTGTGGCAAATGTTAATACTTCCACTGATAGATTGCGCCGAGTCATCTTGCGCCTTTATCAGAAATATCGATACGAGTTGATTCCGACATTACAGCAACTCTATGAGGTTGACGCTGAAGGTGACCATGTTGACATAGTAACTGGTGAGCAGCTCCTTTCGTTCTTCGAGGAAGAAGTAGAAGATTTGGAGCAGCATGACCAGATCGTTTTCCGACGTGTATACCAGCGTATACGACTCATGAAGATCATGCAAGTGTTAGAAGATGTTATGCAAACAACATTACGCGTGAAAGTGATGGATCAAGATCCTGGAATGGGTGATGACCTTATTGGAATGACAACAATACCATTTCTTGATCTTCTTGACCAAGAGGTGCACGACAACTTTTATGAACTCACGAAGCCGAAGAAAAACTCAGGTTTTGGCTCACCTATAACGCGCCTTGGCGAACTAGGAGCTACGAATGGAGCCAGCATGATGTCAACGTATGGAACCAGTATGATGTCGCATTATGGTACCAGTATGAAAGGTATCGGGAGTAAACCTGCTTCTCCTTCAGCCGTTGTTGTCAACACGTCAGGAAAGTTTGGTAAAGTCCATTTGCGCATTCAGCTGACATACTCTGAAAGTTCTCTGCTAGAACAAGCAACGCAAATTTACAAGTCACTGAAACTGAAATATATCGTTCAGCATGAAAAGTCACGCCACCGAATCAACGCTGCTGTTGTACCTGTTCAAATCCGTCGTTGGAAGACAATCAAATCGTATCTCGAGGAGCTTCAGCAACAGTCCAAAGGGAAGCTGCATTGGGAGCGCACCCCATTGATCTTAAGCCTCATTTGGGACATTTTCATGGCAAACAAAAAGGCGCTGTCACCATCGTCAACAAAGCAGCAAAAGCTCACGGAGGAGGAAATCTTTCTCGAGGATTTGGCAGAAAAGGCCGAAGAATTTCGCACAGCAGCGTTGCAGGTGCACACTCGCTGGGTAAACTTACAGCCGCTATTGGAAGAGCTGCTTGCCATGCAAGGGGCAACCCAGCTGCATGCGCAGCGCACGCCAAAATTGCTTCAAGACATCGAAAGCGAGGTGGAAGGTCTAGATATTGTGCTCAGAACAGCTTGGCAGCAAGTGATGAAAAGGTGGAAGGAGCTTGAAAACGCTCTTGAAGAGTTGACTGCCATGAAAGAACGCAACAAATTGCATTTGGGCCGTGCACCACAGCTACTTAACCTCGTTTCTCAGCGATGCAGCAAAGGTCTGTCAAGCCGTCATGCTGAGGGTGTGGCTAATGTTCAGTTCCGGTGGATGGCAATCACTCAACGCGATGGTCCTTTATGTGAGCTTCGACTAATGGAAAAGAAAGGTCTGCATTGGCGACGAACGCATGAGCTTGTGTTGCTGCTCAATGAGCAATGTGAAGGGTTTGCAGAAGTGGACGCGAAAGCATTGAATATGGTGGAGCGACGGTGGGAACAGGTTCAAGAGTGGCTGGATGATGTGGTCGAAATGCAAAATCAGCATATGATTGACTGTGAAACGACACCATTTATTCTCAAGAGAATGCATCTATTGGATCAGAAGCACAAGCTTAACAAGCTCAATCGACCGATTCCGAAGTTGCTTCAGGGACAGGCGTTGTCTTCACCTGTGAAGAAAAGAGATGGGGCTTTCGCCAAGGCTGCTTCATTGATGGGCATTGGATCAACTACTAACGCTGATCAAGCGGGTCAGGCGTCTCCTACAGCTACGGACCGAAACAGTTTAGCCGTTGAAGAGGATGTTGGCCGGTTAGAAGGTCTTATGGAGTGGTATGCAATCGAAGAAGCAAAACATGAGCTGGAGCGAATTCCAATTCATCGTATCACAACCGATGCTGATCAGAGCAACTGGCTTCCGTTCTCGCGAGACGGAAAGGACTCGCGCTTGTTCATCACGCAAGAAGAGATTACTTTCAGCGCCATCAATGTCCGTCTTGCGCTTGAAGATCGCGGTGTTATTCCAAAAGCTTCCGCGTATCACGCTTTCGACGAGTGGGCTCCAGATGCTTTGAAACCGCGCTCTGTTGCGATTTCTGGTCTGCCTAAAGACTTGCAAGAAGAAATTCACGAAATGGAAGCTGCAATTGAAAACAGAAACGATGAAGATAGTTATCCGTATGCACTTTCGAATCGAGAACGTGTTGCTGAGCTGTACTTGGTCATTGAGAGCCTCGGAAAAAGTGATTTGCTCTGGAAAATCGATCATGTCGTCAATACCAACAAGGAACTGGAAGTACCTTCAAGATTCTTGGAGTTGTTGGACGAAATGAAGATGCGTCAAATTCCAACGACGGAGCTGGAAGATCTTGCACGCTCATTGACAGTCATTTTGCAGAAGGAGGAGCTCATGGCACGTGGAATCGAAGTACCAGCCAATGCCAATTTTACGGTGGTGCTCTCACTGATGCACAAGCATCAGGTTAAAGATGTTTCGCTTCCAGCCGAAACGACAGCGATACAAACTCTTTTGCAAGACAGAGGAATGGACCGCAAGGGCGAGCCAGTCTATCTGCGCGGTGCCCGCATTGGAACTCAGTGTGGTACCGCATTTGATGGAAGCACGCCACTACAGGGCAAAACCGGAGTCGATTCTATAGTCAATTGTGCAGCGTCAAACGGAGTGATTAACGCTGGTCTTGGTATCATTGACACACAAATCGAGGCCTTGCGACGCTGTCTTCTATTTGAAGCCATGCGAAAACGGAGCTCTCTGATTAAATCATTCCCAGGCGAAACGAGAATCTTCAGTGAAGAAGATATTTTGGAGTCTACCGAAGTAGACACGTTTGGTGATTACATGACTCTCATTGAACGATTCCAGCAGCTGCTGATCCATGAGTCGTACACGAAACGATTGGCAGAGTACGCAGCTCTGGAACGTTGTATGCGTGCGCTTGTGAATGCCTCCCGTGATCAAATCGTGACAAAAGAAGATATTGCCATCGAGCTTCAGAAGCTCGACGGTAATTACCGCTTACCACTGGAAGCGTTTACATCTGAAGAGCTGATCCAAGCTGCCCAAAAAGGTAAAATTCGCACGCCAACGCAACGCATGCTAGCACGATGTCCAAGAGGCAAAAATGCCAAAGCCATGGCGTATTATGCGGCTGTTAGCTATGCTGCGATGGTGTATCAAGACACCTCTAGTTTCCGCTCGCGTCTGGACCTCACAACCCAGCGATTCAAGGATACTCTCCCGTTTGAAGATGCTAGTAGCCTTCATGGCGAAGTCGTACCAAAGAATCGCGGCCGGTTGAGCTTAAGGGATATGGTTGTGGAGTGGTTGCACGGCTCAGAGTCGTCAGTGCTGAACGTGTCAAGAACGATGACAGCTTATCATCGTCAGCGTTTGATATGGGCTTCTGCAGCGTTCACACTTCGCAATCGATGGTTCCAACGTGGTTTTGGCTGGTGTGATTCTGACACACTCAAAAATGTTGCAGGTGTAAAGATCCTTTTGCAGCGTTTGTTGATTTTTGAAACTGCCAACAAAATGCACATGATCCATACGGAGACTCTGCTCCGTGAAATCAACGAAAAGTGTGTCAATCTACGTATTCGCGAGAAGGCAGCCAAAGAGAAACTCGAAGAACGATATACGAAGAACCTTGAAATGCTCAAGGAGTTAGTCGTGCATGCCGAGAAATGCATCAATAATCGCAAGCTTCACACTGAGAAAACGCCTGCACTTTTGCACTCCATCGAGCAAGCGTGCGTCGTTCCTGACGGTTTAAGTGCTCGTCACAGGGAAGCTTACCATGTTGTAACTTCGTACTGGATCCCGCACCGTCAGCATCTTGACGAATTGGTGCGGATGCATAAAGAAGGCACTTTCAGCATTCATCGCACGCCCGAACTGCTTAGTGCGATGAAATTCCACACCGAAGGTGTCGCTGGCGCTGATGAAATTGACATCGACCGAGTTTTAGCAACAGCGAACGACGGCACAATGAGTGAGAACCAACAGGAGTTCGTAGATATGAAGATCGATGAAGTCCGATTCGGTCAGCGAAAGAACTCGACGTTCAACTTGGAGCTGGACTTGGATGAAACTGTCCCAGCAGTAAAAAGCGAAGGAGAGTGGCAGTCGCTGTCGCCTTCCAAGCGAGTGGTGCAGCCGCTATCCCCTCGTGAAAAGCAGACAAGTTGGAAAATCGACACCAAGGTCGCTGCTGGCTCCATTACCAAGCAGAGCGTGATCCTGGAAAGCAAGAGCAAGTCTGACTCGCCTCGTCGGAAGTCGTCGCTAGGTGACGAGATTAAAGAGATCCTGCGCTCGCCATCCAAGTGGCTTATCGCGACGCCCGAGCCTGTTGTTCGCATCCGTCCTGAGGTTTTCTTCCCTACTGACGTCAGCCACGATACCAATTTCAATCCGGGTATTCACTCCGAGTGATTGTTCGTGAGGTAGCCATGAATGATAGTGCGGTGAGTCGCTGCATCGTAGCGTAACGTAGCTGCTTCGGATTTGTCTCTTTATCATTGTTAATGCATATTTAGTATTCTCTTTGACGTGTCTTTTGGATGCAGAGTTACTTGGGGTCTTCCCCTTGAAACATGTTCGTTTGGGATGAACACTGTTCCAGAGATAGAAAACGAAGCGAGTCGTTTCATTCTTCAGCTGCTGGAGTGACGGTGTTTTGAAAATACGGTGTTCATTTTGGTTTCTTCTCTGTGTCGGTTAGACCTCAAGCCTGATCGAGTGGCTCCTGTTTGATAGCGCTCAAAATGGAAGAGCAGTCCACTGAATCAACGTCTGAGCTGCAGCAGCCACCGCCTCCGTCTATCTCCGTCGTAGAATTCCAGTCGCAATTGGAGGAGCTCAAGCAGCAATCCAATGGAAAGCTGCACTGGGAGCGCACTCCGCTGGTTTTGGGCCAAGTCTGGGACATCTTCACAGCAAACAAGAGCGCGCCATCACCCTCCTCGTCCTCTGGCCAGCAAGAACGCTCTGAGGCGCAAGTCTTTCTCGAGGATTTAAAGGAAAAAGCCGAAGAATTCCGCTCAGCAGCCCTGCAGGTGAACACTCGATGGGTCAACCTGTACGCATTGCTGGAAGAGCTGTTGGTGATGCAAGACGCTACGCAGCTCCATGCGCAGCGCACGCCGCAACTGCTGCAAACCATCGAGAGCGAGGTGGAAGGTCTCGATAGTGTCCATTCAAAGGCCTGGCAGCAGCTGTCGAAGAGATGGAAGGAACTTGAAAGCGCTCTGGAAGAACTGGTCGCCATGAAAGAACGCGGCAAACTGCACCTGGTTCGCGCGCCTCAACTGCTGCATCTGATCTCTCAGGGCTGCAGCAAGGGTCTGTCCAGTCGCCATGCAGAAGCCGTGTCCGAAATCCAATTCCGATGGTCAGCGATCACTCTCCGCGATGGTCCGCTGCAAGAGCTTCGACTGATGGACAAGAACGGTCTCCATTGGCGACGAACGCCCGAGCTCTTGCAGTTGCTTGATGAGCAATGCGAAGGCTTTGCAGATGATAACGCCAAAGCTCTCAAAGCGGCGAAAGATCGTTGGGAAAAGGTGCAGAAATGGCTCGACGATGCGGTCAAGATGCAGAGCCAAAACAAAATCGATTGCAAGGCGACAGCGTTGATCCTCAAGGAGTTGAATCTGCTGGACCACGGCAATATGCCGATTCTAAAGCAGAACCTAAAGAGTCCAGGCGTGTCGCTGTCGCCATCGTCGTCGCCTGTGAAGAAACGAGAAGGGGCCTTCGCCAAGGCTGCTTTGCGGATGGGCATCGGCTCAAATACTGCGCCTGACCAGGCACCAATGGATCAATCGTCTGCTCCGACTGCAGCTGAGCTTGGCAGCTTTCAGAAACAAGAACACCAGCAGCATCCTGACAGATTGAATGGTCTCGTGGAGTGGTATGCGATCGAAGAGGCCACGCATGAGCTGCAGCGTGTTCCCTACCACCGGATCACGACCGATGCTGATCGAGATAGCTCGCTGAAGTTCTCACAAGACGAGAGTGATTCGCGATTGCTTATGGCCCCGGAGGAGACCGTATTTAACCCAGTCAACGTGCGTCGTGCCCTTGAAGATCGTGGCATGATTCCAAAGACGTCTTTGTATCCAAATCTTGATAAATCAGCAACGCCAGGCTCCGTGGAGATGTCAAGTCTGCCAAAAGGTTTGCGACAAGAAATCTTTGAGCTTGAGGCTGCGCTTGAGAACGAAGACCGCTTTCCATACGCGCTGGCGAACCGAGAGCGACTCGCGGAGCTGCATTTGGTCATTGAAAGCGTCGGGAAAGGTGCTTTGCTCCAGAAGATCGACCATGTCGTGAATGCGAACAAGGAGCTGGAAATCCCTTCAACATTCAGAGAACTGATGTTCGAGTTGCAAATGCGTCAGATTCCAACGACCGACCTGACGGACCTCATGCGCTCATTGATTGCTACACTTCGTAAGCAAAGTTTGAAATCAATCGGTGTCGACGTACCGGCTGACGCCAGTAGCTCGGACGTGGAGTTGCTCAAGCGCAAGCACCAGATCAAGGACGCTATACTTCCAGATGAAACGGCACAGATCCAGACGCTTTTGCAAGAGCGAGGCTTGGAATCCAAGGGCGAGCAAGTCTATCTGCGTGGTCTCCGCATCGGCACGCAATGCAGCGATTCGAATGGAACCATCAACACTGGTCTTGGTATTATCGATACTCAAATCGAGACCTTGCGACGCTGCTTTCTCATTGAAGCTTTTCGGAAGCGGAGCTCTCTGGTCAAAGCATTCACAGGAGAAACGAACATCGCAAGTGAAGATGACATTTTCAACGCTACTCAAGTGGACACGGCTGATGATTACATGGTGCTTGTTGAGCGATTCCAGCAGCTACTGATCCACGAGTCGTATACGAAGCGACTGGCGGAGTACGCGGCGCTGGAGCGCTGCATGCGCGCATTCGTGAATGCTTCCCGTGATCAGATCGTGACAAAGGACGATATTTCGCTCGCCCTAAAAAGGCTCAATGAGAATTACCGACTCCCTTTGGAGGCATTCACGTCCGAAGAGATCATGGACACCGCTGTGGCTGGTGAGATGCTCATGCCATCGAAGCACAACCTCGCTCGCTGCCCAAAAGGCAAAAACGCCAGAGCCATGGCGTATTATGCGGCCGTGAGCTACGTGGCCATGTTTTACCAAGACACATCGAAGTTCCGCGACCGTTTGGACCAGAAAACGCTGCAGTTGGTTGATGCGTTCCCGTTTGAAGACGCTAGCGGCTCGGCAACAATGACTGCCAGTCGCCGCCAACGCTTGGTTTGGGCAGCTGCCGTATTCACGCTTCGCAACCGCTGGTTCCAGCGCGGCTTTGGCTGGTGTGATTCTAAAAACGCCGCCGGTGTGAAGATCCTGCTTGAGAGTTTGCTGGTCGTGGAGAGCACGAGCAAGATGCACATGGTCGAGACCGACACACTGCTCAGCGAGATCAAAGAGAGCTGTGTGAATCTGGGCGCAGACGAAAAGGCTGCGAAAGAGAGACTGGAGAAACGATACGACGCGAATCTCAAAAAGCTCAAGGACCTCAAGTCGTGCGCCGAGAAATACTCCAAGAACCAGAAGCTGTCCGCCAAAGACACTACTGCGCTGGTAAATTCCATCGAGCAAGCCTGTGTCGCTCCTGATGGCTTAAGTGAGGGCTACAGAGAAGCTTTCGGCGTCGTGTCTTCGTACTTGAGCTCGCTTCGTAAAGACCCAGAGCCTGTCGATGTGAAAACTGACGAAGTGCGTGTTGTAGAGCGAAAGAACTCTCTAGAGTCTGACTTGAACGAAGCTCCTTCAGTTGCTGAAGGTGAGAAGAAATCGCTTTCGCCCTCCAAGCAAACTGTGATCCTGGAATCAGGTGATGGGAAATCTCTCTCTCCTTTGAAACAAGCTGCCGTGGTTCTGGAACCAGCAGATAAACCTTCGAAGCAAATGGTCGTCTCGGTGCCGACTGAGGCGAATTCGCCCCCACCTCCCGAGCAAACCGCGACCCTGGAACCCCAAGTCATCCCACAATCACCTCGCCGCAAATCGTCCTTGGGCGCCAAACTCAAGTCGATCTTGCGCTCACCGTCCAAACGAGCTGCTTCCACACCAGAGCCCACTGCCTGAAATCAATTTCGAATTAAATTTGAGGATTTTTCACTTAGTAATTCCACCTTTGCATGCAGATATAACAGCCCATGGTACTGGTGTTTGTGTCCTGCGACGCTATCTGTATGATCGGTCTCTGTCCTTCGTATGGACAGTGCTCAGTTAGTTTTAAGGATGACAAGAGTTCCTTTCAGATGATTTCAAAACTTTGCGATGCTTAGTCTCGCATGGAAACAATAGAATCGCTTTCCGCGAAATTGCAAATGATATAGCTCCATCATTGTGCTGGCTTGGCTATCTCCATGTCGCCTTCTTAATACATTATTCTACTACGCTCCTGCCTATCAATGCTGCATTCTCCTGTCTGCTAGATCTTTTGTACGCGGAACTCTCGGTTCAAGTAGAACCCAGACTTGTGCAGATACGTCGGCGGGAGTTCCACCATGCGATTCTGCTCAATGACCTACAAATCCACATACAAGAGTGAGTCCAAAGTTCCAGCCAACGATCTCAGAACACAGCGTACCCGGTTGGAGTAGGCGTCAAAGTCGTCTTCGGTCATAGGTCCATAGAGCAAGCTCCACTTGCCATCCACCAGGATGAAGTAGTACCGCTCGTTCTCGCCGTGCTCGTACCATCCCTCCTCGCCCTGGATCGTGCCTGGACACGCGTTGAGGATACCGCTTGAGTTTTTGGACGACCGCTCCTTCTTGCCGCCGCCGCCACCGCCCAGGAACGAGCGCATGCGGTCGCCGATCTGCTTGCCCAAGTTCGTTTTGCCCTTTTGCGTCGTGGACGACGATGTCGAATTGGCACCGGAGTTCGCTGTGGTGGACGTGGTCGTCTCGGCGCGGCTCTCGTCGTCCTTTGCGCGAGCGCTTTTGTCTCCTCGTGTGCTGTTGGTACTGGACCGGTCTTTTGTGCTGGAGGCTGTTGCTGCTGCTGAATTGGCCGTCGTGCCGCCGTTGACCGAATTCGAGGAGGACGCGTAGGCTGTGGTGGCGATGCTGCTCTTCTTGCTCTCCTCGTTTGCGTCGCCAGTGCTTTCGATCCGGCGTTCTTCCTGAATGGTAAGCTTGGCCACGCTCTTTTCGATCGGCTCGGCGTCTCGGGTCTTGACCGGTGCTCGGGCCGAGGTGTTGCCGGTGCTGGCCGGTGCACCGCCATCGACGTCGTCGGTGCTCTCGTGGTGGTGCTTGAGGCGTGGAGATCGAGCAGAGTTGACGTTCTGGTCTCCGTCCGAGTCGGATTTATCGCCACGCGCTGCTCGGCGTCGCCGACTGTGTCTCGCGCGGCGTCTGTCGGTGTCCTCATCCTCTTCGTCGCTCGAGACTTTGCGTCTGCGTCGACGGCGGCGGCGGTAGCTGCTGTCTGAGTTGGTGGACTCACTTGAGTACGATTCGCTGTCACTGCGGGATCGTCGGTTGCGGCCCCGGTGTCGAGAGTGGTGTCTGTGGCTCCGACGAGCACGCGCACTACTGGTGCCTCCGTCCTCATCGCTCTCGCTGGCATCGCTGTCGTAGTGGTGGTGGTGTCGCTTCTTCTTGCTATGGTGCTTGCGACTGCTCTTCTTCCCGTCCTCATCTGCCACTGGAGGCACCGCATTGGTCTTTCGGGAGCTCGTCTGGTCGTTGTCCAGCTCGTCCTTGTGCTTCCGGTGCTTCTTGTGGCTCTTGCGAGGCGAGTAGTCTTCGGCATCTGGTGGCTCCGTTGTCTTGCGGGGCGATGATCTAGCCGTCTTCCCTCCGTCGCTGGCGGCATCGCCGTCATCCTCGCCTCCCCCTTTCTTGCGGTCTTTGTGCTTCTTCTCCTTCTTCTTCTTCCGCCGCTCGGCTCGCTGGGCGTCCTCATCGCCGGCACCGGCGCCGGCTTCGTCGCCTCCATTGGCCGAGTCGAAGAACTCGAGGTAGGACGACGGGATGTAGCCCACGTCGTCCGCGAACTCGCACTTGAGGTAGCCCGTGCGCTTGGAAGAGAGCACGCGCACGACGTCGCCGGCCTTGAGCGTGAGCTCCTCTTCCCCCGATGCCTTGCGGTCGCGCACGACGCGAGCCAGCACGGCACCGGACGCGTCGTCGCTGGAGTTGCGTTTGCTGCGCGGTGTCGAGGCCGTCTGCGACTGCGTCCGACTTGTGGTCGGGGGCGACGCGTTCACGCTGGCGTACGTGGATGTGCCGGAGTTCAGTGGCGTGTTGGAATAGGCCTCGATCGAATCGTCCGTGAGCCCCTTGACCTGGCGCACGGCCTGCTTTGGCTTGGTCGTGAGCGCTGGCAGCATGACTTACATGCACCGCAAATGGCTGTTTCCGGCCGAGTAAAGCCTCTTCCGCCTCGAAATAGACCCGCGTCAGACTGAGCGAGAGCTTCGATGAGCTCAAGCCGCGCTCTGCGGCCGGAAATAGCGCCCAGAGGGCTATTAATGCGCCGGTGCAGCCGAATTGCAAGGAGAACGCAACGAAAGACTAACGGACACGATTTGCTTTATAAATGAAGACGTGGAGCTGTGCTGTTCTGTTGATACTGCGGACTGGTCAGCCGGTGGGAGTGGGTCTGCTCAGATGGCGCAGTTGAGGTTGAGCAGAGGAAGCAGGTCGTCCGCCTGGTGCAGAGCCTGCAGGTCGGAGATGCCGCCCACGCTGTCTCCTCCGATGAAGATGCTGGGCACTGTGCGCTGGCCTGGGGTCACGAACACAAGGCGTCAGAAGCCAATAGCGAGGCGGCAGAGAGGGGGAATGACGCACCGGTGTAAGCCTCCAGGGCTGTCTGGAGCGCGGATCCGTCTTCCCGTTGGTCCAGGTTCACGAGCTCGAAGGCCACGTCCAGCTCCGAGAGCAGAGCGCGGGTCTTGGCGGAGTGGGGACACGTGCTCTTGGCGAACACGACCACAGGCCGCGCAGCCACGATCGAAGCCACGGGCTGCAAGGCCACGATCCTCTGCAAGTGCTTGGTGGTCCGCATGGCCAATGGAGGAATGATGCACTTGCGACAGCAAGTCACAGGACCTTCATTCTGCGAACGGCCATAATCAAATCCCATAATCAAATCATCCGCCGAAATCAACTGCAGCTGATTACACTTTCGAGAACAATCCATTCCCTGCAGCACATGCAGAGTTCATGGAAGCGCTACTATCCATAGTAGTGTGGTATCATAGCTTTGGCCAATTGTGTTGTTCCAATGCTTGCTCTGTGGCCAAATGAGATAAACTATGGACTGCATGAGATGTAAATGAGATCTATGACAGATGAGAGACTATGGGATCTGCTCTCTGTCCTCTCCGCCGCAGAGGCCCACACTTCTCCAGGGCAACTGCTTGATGATATATGAGACAGCAAGACCATCGGATTGCCATAATCAAACCATCGATCAGCTGATTGTTTACAAGAGGTCTGTAAATTATTTTTCATAAATTTCGGATGCAAAATGGAATATGGACTTCCTCAATGACACGAACAGATATATATTAACGGATGCACAGCTCTCCTGCGTTCTGGCTGCTCAGATGGCGCAGTTGAGGTTGAGCAGAGGGATGAGGTCGTCCGCCTGGTGCATGGCCTGCAGGTCCGAGTTGCCGCCCACGCTCTTGCCGCCGATGAAGATGTTGGGCACTGTGCGCTGGCCTATAGCAGATATATAATGAGTTGGGTCCGCATTAGAGGCACACGATAGAGGAGGAATGACATACCGGTGATCTCTTCCAGGGCCGACTGGATGGCCGCGCCGTCCTCGCGCTGGTCCAGGCTCACCAGTTCGAAGGTCACTTCCAGCTCCGAGAGCAGGGCGCGGGTCTTGGCGCAGTGGGGGCACGTGCTCTTGGCGAACACCACCACAGGCTGCGCGGCCACGATCTTCTCCACGAACTGCTTGGCGCTTGACATGGCGATTGACGGAATGCCGACTGGAGTGACAGCAAGTCAAGTGACCATCACTCCGGCAATCGGCAATTTGAGCAGCTTATTTGCAAAATACGGTATAGAATTGAGAATAATACCAAAAGAAGGCGATGGGATTGGCTTTATTGTTGGTGCGTTTCTCGGTGGTCAAGCGTATCTTTGGCTCCATGGACGCTCTTGTTGCTGTCCCACGCACGCAAGAGCGGTCAGATTCCACTGCGTTTCTTGCCCCCAGCATGTGTGTCGCAGACTTGGACGTCTACAGTATCAGCCATCTCATTCGAGTAGGAGCATTCCCAATGACCATGGACTTACAGGGCGGTTCTGTTCCCAAGCGAGCTGTCCGAATACTTTGCTTGTTCAGACAGTGCAGCAGCATCCATCGCGTCAGGTCACAGGCGAATGGTACAGTAGCGAGCTTGAAGTTGTGTGCAGAATGGCATGAAGCCACAATCTCCCTCGCTTCACTGCCTTTGTTATCTGCACATGTCACAGCCACTTGGCCAGCGTCACATTGCAGCTTCGCGAACTTAACGCGAACTTAAAGGAGGTTAATCAGATGCCCATTTGGCCGAGAAGATCTTTGAACGGACTCCTTTATGATACTTAATGCGCTACATGGACTGCTCTTGTATGGGGGAAGCTAACTTGGTACAGGGAGAGTGTCAGCCGATGGCTGGGAATTTGCACACGGGGCACTCGGCCTTGTCCTTGAGCCACGGGTCGATGCACAGCGGATGGAAGTGGTGGAAGCACGGCATCATGCGCACTTGCGAGTCCAGCTCCAGCTCCGAGAGGCAGATCGCGCAGCTAGTCTGCTTGGACGCGCTCAGCATCTTGGCACTGCACAGTGGGAAAGAGTTAGAACGTAAGTGACGAGAGCTGAATGATAGAGGACGAACCTGACGGTGATGAGAGGAAGCTGTCGGATCTCGGTGTCGCTTGCGCCCTGCGTCCGCTTGGCCTCATTAAACTGCTCTAACAGCATCAGACGCTCGTAATCTACTCCACATAAGCACGGTCAGTGTCGATATCATTGACAATAGACAGACGCATGCGCTCCCATACCGTTGCTGTCAAAGTCGCGGTTGCTGACCAGCATTTGCAGCAGCTCGTCGTCCAATTGATCGAACAGCGCGCGACTGATGCGCAGCACATTGGGCTGGTGTTCTGTGCCGTTCCGCATTGCGAGCGTCTGATCGCTCGGCTGGTCTCGAGATCGGACTCTTCGCTTAGACCGCAGTCGAATCGACTCGACGATCGAGTACACAGCGTAGACCACGAGCGGCAGCACGGCCACCAGCAGCGGGCCGGCCAGAGAGGGCGCGCAGTAGGCCACGGCGCCTGTGGCCGAGAGCGAGGCGGCCACCACGGCCGTGGGCAGCCAGCCCAGCAGCACGCGCCGCTCGCTCGTCGCCGCCGCCACGCGCATGTCGTCCCTCCTCCTCGCGAGTCGGTTTTCCTCGACTGAGTGAGGAGGTTCAAGGTGCGGTAATTTATGACGGCGGAAAAGAAAACGCTTTGGGAATAAATTACTTACGATAACTGGACTAACCGGTTCCGAGAAACCGAGATGGACAGACAGACAGACCATCACTCCGACATGGCTGCTCTTCTCTCTCAAAGTGCAGGTTTGGAGGAAAGGGGAGGAGGGGTCACTAATCAAGCACCCACAATACGACACTGAGAAAATAACGCCCTACACCTAATGTGGAAAGAAAAGAATCAACGCGAGAGAGAGAGAGAGAATTGACCCCCCTCCGTTATGACTGCAAGTCAATACTGTAGGCAGCTGCAACAGAGAACAAACGCGTAAACTAAAATAAAATACCGCCGTCTCCAAGCATCCGTACTTTGCGATGCAACGACAGTACATACGGGGTAGGGCCAAACCGTACCAGCTGGTGTGATGTGCGTGCGGGGGGGGGAATAGTGCCCCCTCCCCCTTAGGCTTCTGGGCCTCTGCAGACTGCGAGACTCCCACCGACCGACGCACACGAGAGCGAGTATGAGCGAGAACAAGGAGTACAAGCTGGTGCGTCTCTCTGGCGGTCGCAGACGGCGCAGCTCAGGAAGCTGACTCTCCTACTCTTCTAGGTGGTGCTGGGCAGCGGCGGTGTCGGCAAGTCGGCGCTCACCATTCGTCTCGTGACCGACAATTTTCTCGAGGACTATGACCCGACCATCGGTGCGTTCTCGTCTGATAGGCGCCTCGCCTCCTGCGGCTTGATGATGCCAAGGGTCTTGAGCTGGGCAGGAACAGACGCCTAATGCGAGTGATTGTGTGTGCGAGGACAGAGGACAGCTACCGTAAGCAGACCGTGATTGACAACAGCTCGGCGCTGCTCGACATTCTCGATACGGCTGGCCAGGAAGAGTACACGACCATGCAGGACCAGGTACGGAGAATGCGCTCTCGTCAGCCTGCTTCCGATGGGAGAACCCAGAGACTGACGCTCTGGTCTTCTGTCTTTTGCAGTGGATGCGTGAAGGCAAGGGCTTTCTGCTGGTCTACAGCGTCACCAGTCGCAGCTCCTTTGATGACATTGCGACGTTCAAGGACAAGATCCTGCGCGCCAAGGACGTGGACCGCGTGCCGATGTGAGTACCGCTCGTCTTTGGAGAGAGCGAGGGAGTGGGAAAGGCTCATGACCGTGGGATTGTCTGTCTTTCTCTAGTGTGCTCGTCGGCAACAAGTGCGATCTGGAAAACCTGCGACAGGTGTCTTCCTCGGAAGGCAAGGAGCTCGCGCGCCGATGGGGTTGCGGCTTCATGGAGACTAGTGCCAAAGAACGAGTACGTGTCGCTCCATTGAGCCTCTTGATCTGGTCGCCTGGATGCTGATGCTGCTTTGACTTCATCCGCAGGTAAACAACGAGGAGTGCTTCTACGAGGTCGTGCGCGAGATCCGGAAGTTCGAGCGACCCGCGCGACAAGAGCGCGCCGTGGTGCAGGAGAAGCCGGCCAAGAAGAAGCTCTGCATCATCCTCTAAGCCAATGCGTTCGTTTGGTTGTTTGGTCGTCGTTCGGTCGTCTCCATTCGTGTTTCCCTCTGCTCTCTCCACCATCAACCACGTCCCACCCGCCCGTCTTCCCCATTTGCCAACTACTATCGGCCTCTAGGTCGTTCTTATATAACACCGTCGTTCCAGGCCGCCCCATGAAAACCAAAACAAAAAGCACCAGTAGGAGAAACAGAGAAACACGGACCGTAGCCATCCAGACACTCAATAGATCCCTTCGTCTTGTTTGCTTCGTGTAGCCATCCGTCATCGTCCTGAGATTTCGTTTGCGTCCGTCCCACAGAAAAATTGAAGCGAATTCAATTTCTTTCACGTTCTTTTAAGATTCGATTGACTGTACGAAATGAAGAACGGCTCATGACGCCGTCCATCTATATGCAGTGGTGAATGCAACACGCAACTCACGCCCACATCTTTCTCTCTCCTAGCTCACCTTTAAAGAAAAATTACGACGAAATTCCGGCCAGATACCGCACGCGGTAGTTCAGCAGGTTCGCCGGCGGGTTGTCCATGTACTGCGACAGCCACGTGACCATCTCTGCTTCCGAGGCACCGAAGTCGTCGCGGAAGACGCGGAATAACCGCGGCAGCTCGATCTCACCATCGTTTATCACTACATGACGCGCACAAAACTTTTCGGCTTGATCCTCCAAGTCTGTATCCGTTCGGCCGGGCTTGAGAACTGGCATGCAATCTGCGCTCGGCAACGGCTCCGAGAAATCCACGAGCACCAGCAACGATCGCGGGTCACGAATGTGCAATCGGAACTGCAGCTTGGGGTCTTGTGGCAGGAGTTGTCGTTCCCAATAGTTCGAAGGAGGCTTGCGATTGCAGCGCAAGATGCCATGCTTGATGTCTCCAAGCGTGAATGCGTGGCCACCTGCAAAACAAGTCAAAACCGAGTCAGTCAACAGTCGTCTTTCACAGAATGCGCCAGAGGTTCGCGTACCAATCAGATAGTGCACGTCCTTTTCAAACGCCTTAAACTGGCCAGCGTTTTGAGGGACGCCAAATTCGATCAAGCCATGAAGCACCATGGTATTGTACATGTTGATGAAAAACGCCTGGCGCTCGTGCTTCGGGAGAGCACCCATGTCGATCTTCTGCAACTTGCTCACGAGCTTCAAGAACCGACGGTACTGGCGACACACTTGCGATTCCGGCTTGTGCATGTCTGCAGAGTCATTCCAAGGCACAGAGCTTGGCGTGCGGAAGCCCGTGGAAATACCCTTCGGGAACGAAGGCAGCTGATGCAGCTCAGCAACGGCTTCACGCACTCGGACACACATCTCCATCGCGCTTTGTCCGACGCTCTCATTGCAGATGTATTTCTGATTGAGTGGCACGAATGTCTCATCGACTTGGAACCGCAGGTACGTATCCGTCCGAGAAAAGTCTGGATGAGCCATATCGGCTGCTGCCACAAGCTTCAGGTCGCCGTTCTTCACGAGCTCATCGAGAACGGTCGCAGCTTGGTCGTTGGTCTTCTGGAAATGCTTCTTCAGGGTCAGAATCAGATCGTACGAAGAGATGCACGCTGCGTACGTCGTGAACAGGCCAAAGCGCACATCCGACACCTCCACCATGGCTCGAAGTTCGTCAGAGAGCGAATCGGCCAAACTATCGGTCGAGTCGGCGCCAACCTTCGGCATGTCGACACTGCCCTGATGATGCAATGCCGGCGTGGAATCAATCACCAGACCGACAGCAGCGGCTGCAATGGCTGAATTGCGGATCTTCCCCTTATCTTGCGAGACGCCGTAGTTCAGTCCATTGTTGCTAGACGCAACACTGCTTCGACTGGACACGGGCGACGCTCCATCGCTACTGTTTGACTGTGTTTCGTGGGCATTAGAATAAGGAGCTTCGTTCGGGTTACGACGACGACCCGAAGGAGAGGCTGGCGATGGCGGGGCCCCATTTGCATTGCCTCCGGTCGAGTAACGAGACGGCTGATGGAGCTTGGCTTCCAGCTCCAGAGCCTCCTGGAACTCGGAGGCGTGCTGGCGCAAAAAGGCTTGGATCGGAGCCTGGACAAACGGGAAGCGGCAAATGTCTTCGATCGACGGTCGCTTGGAGGAGTCCTGCTGCAGCATGAGCTGCACCAGCAGTCGCAGGTCGCGCGAGAACATGGGCAGAATGGGCGGGTACTCGCCCTTGCAGATCTTGGTGAAGATATCTGGCAGCGTCGACGCTTCAAACGGACGACGGAGCATGATCATCTCGTACAGGATGCAGCCGAGCGACCAGATATCGGACTTCTTGCCGTACGGCTCGCCGCGGCAGATCTCGGGCGACATGCTCTCGGGCGTGCCGCAGGCTGTGTTGGCTGTGTCGTCGCCTGCCAGCGCCTTGGAAATGCCGAAGTCGCCGAGTTTCACAACGTTTTTGCCGGTCAGGAACACGTTCTGCGCCTTGAGATCGCGGTGCAGCACGTTCTTGCCGTGGATGTAGGCCACGGCCAGCACGAGCTGTGCGAACCAGCTCATGATCACGGCTTCTGGGAACGGACCCATCTTCTCGCGCGCGCGCATTTTCACGAGCTGGCGCATGTTGCCGCCGTCGGCGTATTCCATGACGATGTTCAATTCGTCGTCGGCCATGAAGTGGTCGTAGAAACGCACGATGTTGACGTGGTACAGCGACTTGAGCAGGATGACCTCGTTGTCGGCCTGCTTGCGGCCGTTCTCCGAGATCTGCGACGTGCGGACACGCTTGACCGCCACGACGGCGCCATCGAGGCGACGACGGGCCAGCACGACCGTTCCGTGCGTGCCCTTGCCGATGGCGCGGATGACCTCGATGTCGTTCCACATGGACTGCGTGGTCGTGCGCTCGAGGCGGCGACTGAGCCACACGTGGCGCACGAGCGTCTTGGCTGTGTTGACCTGGATGGGCTTGATGAGGTAGTCCTTGGCGCCCTTGCTCAGACAGGACGTGACGACGTCCATCTCCTCGTTGCTCGAGGTCATGACCACGGGGATGTGGCCCAGCGTGTTGCTGTGCTTCTGCAGCTCGTCCAGCAGCTCGATGCCCGTCATCACGGGCAGCATGACGTCGCAGAGCACGAGGTCGAACTTGCCGTGGTTCTGCGTGAGCAGGTCGAGCGCCAGCTGGCCGTTCTCGACCGCGAAGACGGTGTACCGACAGGACTTGAGGATGTCGATGGTGGCCATGCGCGTGAACTCATCGTCCTCCACGACCAGCACCGTCACTTCCGAGGGGTCCATGGCGGGCGATTGCTTCTTCTTCCCCCACGCGCCGGGCCTTCTTTCTGTTCCATACACAAGAACCACGGAACACTGGCGTCACTAAGTACGATCTCAGATGGCTCAAAACCGGTACGCACTGGATGTACCGGTACTTGGCGGTATCGTACGGTACGGTACCATACCAAAGACGCATGTCCCACTGACGTATGGAGCTTTAACTGCCGCACGCGAACTTATGCATGAGAGAGAGAGGGTAGTGGTGAATGTGGTTGGTTTCTTTCAAGCTTGGGCGCTTTATCGCAGACGCCGCCACGTCATGTCCCTGCTGTACGCGTGCGCCTTGATCTTGTTCCGCGTCTCTGAGCCGTTGGACTTTACGCACGAGCTGCTTGGCGTGATCTTGAACCGCCAGGGTTTACCCAATGGCACAAGCGGATCCTCCCTGGCGTCACTCCTGGACAACTGACAGCAACAGCAACCGAAGCGTCCACGTATGAACGCACAAGGAGGAGCGCCGAGCTCAGTCAAGAGAGTGATATGGATCTTTCGGATAAACTTGCATTTTTATCAAGAGACCAGATGGCTGCCTTCCGGCAAAATAAAAAAGAGTCAGGGCAACGCCAAGTTTAAGTGTCCGTGACGCTGATTGGCTTGATTCGCCAGCGTGTGCAAGGCGGCCCAATCTCATTCGACGAAATGTGCCGGCAGGTTGCAGTTCACCAATCACAACTGAAACGTCTGCGAGTTAATGGGATGGTTCCAGGTTGAAGCTGCTGATTGGCTCCGTGCTGCAAACCGTTGATTGTAGCCCTTCCCCTCAACCTTTGTAAACCCCAAGCCCTATTCTCTCCATACGCCAGACGATGATGTGGAGTGGATAATCAGTACAGTACCGTAAGACTGTTTACAGTATGAGCTTGAAAGGCTGCAATCAGAGCCGGGTTATTCTGATACGCTTATGCTTATGGATATGGCCTCAAATAGAGAGCTCCAAATAGAGAGGCCCAAACACCAACGCCAGCACTTGCGACCATGCGAAATGGACTCTCTCAAGCGGCCTGCCGGGCGCAAAAGAATGCGAAAAATCCGGCGCTAGTGTCCCAGCAACCTTTCGCGTAAGCTGAGGATCCACGCCTTGAACCTCTATTCACGGCGACTGGACTGGGCCGTAGGCTTTCTGCAAGCGCATCCCAAAGTTGACACCATCCTCCTTTATCTTCTTTCTTTCCTGCTTCGTTTGCTCCGAATTGATGGGGGGAAATGAACAGGGCTCAAATTAGCTGATGGCTTTGGTAAAACTCACACCCAATGGTGCGACTGTTGGGCACTTTTGGAGCGTTCTTATGAAAAACAGGCGTGAGAGGGAAGGGGAAGTGCGCCCACGATAGAAAACGGTTTCGCGTGTGGGGGCTGCTTAGGTCCGGTACCTACGTTTATTAGATGGGACCAGGATCTTCCAATTTATTCCAACCGTGGCAACGGCCGCAATCAAATTGGCAAAAAGGCCCGCATTGTTTATACCAGAACACATTCTAGAATCTGTCCAGGCATACTGAATTCAAGCTTAAAATCTTATGAGATTTTGGTCTTTCGCTGAACTCCGTACTGTTTGTTCGTATTCACTATCCTTCCACATTTATGCGTCATGGTTTAAAAATGCGCCCGCAATTTGGAGAGATGGATTCTTCATCCGCTACTGCTCCTCCCCTTCATCCGCTTGTTCCCCCCACCCCTTTTGTTGGGCTCTCCTTCCCCCTTGTGGCCCCCATCTTCAACCCGCTCTTGGCAATGCTCGCACCTTTTCAAGACCTACAGCTCATTGTTGAATTTGCCTGCGTGTCGGCATCCCACTTGAACAGAGCGCCCCACGGTCCGCTCCGCTTGTTGCTTGCGTCCCCTCCCCCTCCACGTGCCTGGAGGATTGTGTCATCCGCCTCCGTCATCGGCCTTTCTTTGCGGTTCCCCACAGAAGAATCTGCTTGTGGACTGCGAGAGTGTTGGTCGAGCTTTGGTTTCCGCCCGCAATCATCGTCAGTATTGAATCCACCGCATCTCGCGCACCCCAATATCATTAGAAAAGAAGAGTCATGAGTGCCACCGTCGTGCAGTACCCGGTCGAGCCGCTGGTGTCGCACAGCCGCCTGGCCGACGACGTCTCGGTCGCCAAGAAGATGGCCGCCCAAGTACGCCCCGCGACGTCTACTTCTCGCGAGAACGACGAGCGCATCGCGCTCGTACTGGACATGGACGAGTGCCTCGTGCACAGCAAGTTCCAGAGCGAGGTTGAATACCGACAAGCCGAGTACCGACCCAGCGAACTGCAGAGCTACGCCGACTCGTTTGAGATCGTCATGGACGACGGCGAGCGCGCTATTGTGAACAAACGACCCGGTCTCGACCGATTCTTAGAGGAAGCTAGCAAACACTTCGACGTGTACGTGTTCACGGCCGGACTGGAAGCCTACGGCAAGCCGATCCTGGACGCCCTCGACCCCAAGGGCACGCTGTTCGCCGGTCGATTTTTCCGCGCCTCGTGCCAAGTGCGCAAGGGCATGTTCCTGAAGGACTTGCGCGTGGTGCGCAAGGACTTGTCCAAGGTGATCCTGGTGGACAACAACCCCGTGTCGTTCCTGCTGCAGCCCAGCAACGGCATCCCAGTGCCCAGCTTTTATGACGACGCGTCGGATCGCACGCTGCAGTCGCTCACCAAGGTGCTCATGAGTCTGAACGACCTGGAGGACGTGCGCCCGCGACTTCACCAGCTCTTCCGCCTGGCGGATCTGCTGTCAGACCACCAGCGCATGATCCTGGCTTGAAGCGGCCGCCCATGTAGTAGTAGCAGTACCATACAGTGCGTGTGGATGTTGTGTCTTGTACAATCGTGATATATAAAGTAATTGTAGCTAGCCTTGATATATTTAAACCCCAACAAACAAAAGCACTCTGGAATCATCTTCATCCTCCAGCCGTTCCCATCGCTTCCCTCTGCATCTCATCCACTCGTTCAGTACGTATCGGTCTCTACATGGGCAGACAAGCCAAGGCAGCTGGCGATTCGATTCGACAGAAGGCACCGAAAGATCGTATGTGCGACGCGTCTGCGTCTGGGCCGTGGGAAGCATGCGTGCTGCGTGGTTCTCTGCCACGCGCGCGAGGTCGTAGAGCGCGTGGCTCTGACGCCCTGTTAACGTCCGCGGGTCTATGACTCGAAGCCATCGCCTCGCAGGGACGCGATTTCGTCACGGCCAGCGCAAGTCACCTGATTACAGCACATTCGAGAAGTTACAAATCGTCACATTGTCAGCTTACCACTGTTACAAATCAACGATTTGAAACATTGAAAGAAGTACAGTAGTCAGTCGAATAAACAGCTCTCAATAACTGTACAGTTAAACCCATTGAAAAGTACGAAAACAGACGAATTCGTACTTTGCCGGGTGCCTCCATTTGAAAATGTCGCTCCGCTCGCGCCGGTCCCAAGGCGCAGCGGCCGGTGGCGGCTTTGCCAGTGCGCCCAGCGTCCCGATCTCGGAGATCCGCACGCGCAAGTGGACGAAGCAGGCCAAGACGGTCGGCCACCTGCTGCTGTCTAAGTGGGTGCCTGGTACGTGGACACTTGTGGAGCTGTATCAATGGCTGTGAAGGGAGGAGCTCATGCGTGTGTTCTGTTCTTTAGATCAAGAGGTACTTGACGAAAGGATTCACTTCTAGAAACCAGAGCTGGGTGTTTATGCATGAGCTGTGTTGTCTGGTGTAGGCTCCGACGGCGTTGCTCCAGAAAGGATCGTTCAAGAAGACGAAGGGTGCGCACTTTATGGAATTGGACCATGAGCTGGGTGTTTGACGATGTACATTGTGGTAGGACGCAAGCGCGCTGCTGTTGAAGTGGGCCGTATGACGAGAAGTGTTCGGCAACATTTGGATGCACCGCTGGAGCTGCTGAACGAGTATCCAACGCTTCGCGTGAGTTACTTCGTCCGAAATGAGCTGGCCCACTTCAGTGGCTAATGTCCATCTTTGTATTAGAAACCAGTTCCTGCAGTACCCGTGGCGCCTGTTGCAGCAGCACCGGCCGTGGTTGCTGAGTCTGTGCAGCCCACTACCGTAATGACGACTGAAGCGCCGCTGGCTCCAGCTGCAGCTCCCGTGGCGGAAGCAGCCATGGCTGCATCTATCGCTCCACTGGCAGCGGAATCAACGCCAATCCCAGCGATGTCCATGTTGGCTTCCAACTCGATGGATATGACTAGCAGCGACCATATGCTTGCGCCTCCGTCCAACATGTATTCCTCTAACGAGCAATTGGAACGAGATCTTGATGATCTGCCGTTCCTGGACGTAGAAGAGATGCCGATGTCGGTCATTTCTGAGGAACAGGCTCAGCATTCACTCAATGCGCAGCAGCCTGCGCCTGTGGCTGACGGATCGTTCACGGGAATGACTGCGATTCAGTCTGAAGAGCAGAAGAACGATGATGAAGACGAAGCTGACGGAGACTCTGATTCTGGATCGAGCGGAGACGAAGCCGGGTCAACCAAGTCGTGGTCTCCGCTTCCTTCTCCATCACCAAACTCGTCTCCAGCTCCGTCTGCCTCTCCATCGCCTTAATAAAGAGCACTACCAGTTTGCTCATTGAATGCCAAATCAAGCCATGGAAAACGCATACGAAGGCATTTGAATTTGTTCCTTATATTATATCTATCATCAGTCACTTGCGCAGAATGCGTTGAGCTACCTCCTGTAATTCTACAATCATTGCGGTCTGCGTTGAGAGCATCATCATCAGTTTCACCAACAATCCAACACAATTGTGTGCTACGCACCGGTTCTGCGTGCTTTGGATTGTGTCGAAGCAGGTATCGTGCAAGATGGTCCATAGGCTTGATTGGCAGTACTGAGTGATCTCCCTCGTGTTCTCGCTTTCGATTCTCAAGCATGGCAGTCAGTAGGTGCATGATGGCTGCCACAGTCGTCAGTGTAAACCTCTTACTCTCTTCAGCAGATTGGGAGTTCTTATCTTACCTGGCACCAGCACAGGAAAGATGCGCTCGCTCATGTACTCGACCTCATGGCGCTCACTCTCGCTTTTGACGCGATCTATGAGCGCCAGCAGGAACTGCTTGGTTGCGTCCTGCTCCACCGCGTCCATGATCCAAAGAGCTCTTCGACGAATGTACCCATGTTGCTTTGGTTTTGCTTTCTCTATTTTTAGCCAAAAACGGTACAGTGTACCGTTTCGTTTAAGTTCGTGCCCACTGGTACGCACTTAACGTCGCTTCAGTGCAGTGATCGACGACTGGCGATGGCTCCATCCGGCCGCATCTCGGTGAGAACGCAGCAGCTCTTGCTGTGTGGATCCTGGTAAATAAACTGACTCATTAGGCTTCGTGGATCGACAGGTCTCTGCGGAGGTGGTTGGCACTGGAAGTGACGGTACAGAGCCGTCGCTGCTGCTCTCTGTGCTGCGCCATGGCATCTACAGCACCGACGTGACGGTGCTCCAGAGATATCTGTTCAATTGCGGCGAGGGCACGCAACGGCTTTGTGGCGAGAGCGGCATCAAGCTCAAGTCTCTCGACTCTGTGTTCTTCACTCGCTTCGATGCGCAGGTAGACAGGCGGTCCATACGTAAATCACAGCGATGGATGGGTCACTGACTTGTGCATGGTGACGGGGCAGCATAGTCTGTAGGAGGCGTTCCTGGACTTGTCTTCGCGCTTGGAGGCTGTGGGGCGCCAGCTCTGCGTCTGCATGGACCTGTGGGCTTGGGCTCGTTCCTCACAGCCATGAGGGGCTTCGTGCGCCGCAAGTACCCGCAGTTGCACTGCATGCAGGTGCCTGAGGACATTGGAGATATGGCAGATGAATGTGACGATGAAGCATTCACGAGAGCAACGTGGGCGAGTGGATCGCTGCAAAGTGATGCGCATGTGGACATAGTGCCCATTTGGCTCAGCAAGTGCCACAACGAAGTTCAGTCCTCATCGTCCTGTCTTCTCTGTCGTGCTGGTGTCGATGCGGCAACCAACACAGAGACGTCGGAAGCGTCGACTGTAGCTCCTGCCCTGCGAACGATCGCACGACCGAAAGAGAGCGATGAACATGAGGACTGTCGTACATGGTTGCAGCGCTTCTACGCGGCCAATGCACCCGACAAAATGCCGTACGTGGACGTGATTCTGAATCGGTATCGTGGGCGATACGATGAGCTGAAAGACCAATTGCAAGCGAAATATGGAGCCGCTCCTGCGTCCGAATCAGAAAGCACCAGCAATCTTCCTCAGTCACGATCAGGCTCTTCTTCAAGCTCTTCCTCTGACGAAGACGAGGGTGAAGATCAAGACGACGGCGATCTATGGAGTCGAAGCTTTAGTCGCGAGTGGCTGATGGTGTTCTATCGCCGGTATCAACCAGAAAAGCTGGCGCATGTAGACAAGGTGCTCAAGCAGTTTTCAGGACGAGAAGACACGCTGCAGCAAATGCTGCGAGCGAAATATGCTAGTGCGACCACCGAGAAGCGCAAGGCCGATGCTCCGACTGTCGGAGCTGACGACTCAGACCACAAGAAGAGGAAGATCGAGCAGCCAAGTGAGATCCCCACCACATTCGTCGCTGACCAAGTACCCTCAGAAGAAGATCGTCATCAGCAAAGCACCAGCTCTAAATCGCTGTGCTACGCTCTCCGCCTTCGATATGCACCACATCCAGTGGTCTGGATCATTGACTGTCGGTCTGCTGACCACTTGGATGCACTTGCAACCACATTTCCAGCTCCAGTGGAGGGCTCACCGCATTGTGAGGCGCACAAACCAGTGCTTATGGTTCACTTCTCACCTTCACACGTGCGCCGCCATGTCAAATACGCGCAGTGGATGGCTACACACGCAGCTACTGGTACTGAGCAACTAGTGTTCGATGCCCAGCATTTGCAGTCTACCTGCAACGGCGTCTTCAGTTTGGCGTTCCAAGCATCGGCCAAGCACTCGCTGGCGCAATCTCGATCTGCGTTCGCTCCTGAAGCTCCGCTATGGACCCATTTAGAGCCATTCCTGCATGAAGACAACACAGAAGCCGCGAAACAGCAGCAGATTCGTCTTTCATCGGCATTTGAGACTGGTAACAGCAGCCACGCAGCGCATCTGGCCCAGCGCAAGTTGCGCTTCCACGTGCTTGATGCCCAACGGAGCGGCTTCGACTATGAGCAGAGCGGATGGGTGCGAAGGCTCAGCAAAGGGACCGACGAAGACGCCAAGGAAGAGGATGAAGAAAACGATGCACCGCCCTTGTTGCAACGCCACGTGCCAGCCGAGATCATCTCAAAGGAGAACGCACATTCGCTGGTTGTATTGGGCACTGGAAGCGCTGCACCCTCCAAGCTGCGCGGCAGTACGGCCATCTACATGGAGCTCAAGCGGTCGCCATCGGAGCATGAGAGCATCCTTGTGGATTGTGGCGAGGGCACGTACGGCCAGCTCTGGCGACAGTTTGGCGACGCAACCGCGGCAAAGATTGGCGCCTTGCGCTGCATCTGGATTTCGCACAACCACGCAGATCACCAGTGCGGCCTTGTACGCGTGCTACAGGAATTTGTGAGCTTCCATGTGACTGCTGGTAGCTCTACCGCTGCGACACTGGTCGTGATTGCTCCTCAGTCAGTACTGGCCTACGTGGATAGCTGGATGCCGCACCTTGTGAAGAGCTCATCAGTGGCGATCCGCTTGGTCACATGCCAGGCGTTCAATCGCTCTGATCATCCATTGCGGGCCCAGTTGCTTGGCGGTGCGATCCAGAGTCTGCACAGCGTGCCCGTATGGCATTGCCACGACGCCTTCGGGCTCGTGCTCGTGGTGCACGGTGGTAAGAAGCTGGTCTACTCGGGCGACACGCGGCCGTGTCATCAGCTCGTCAGTGCCGGCAAGGACGCAGCGCTGCTGATCCACGAAGCCACGTTTGACGACTCGATGGAAGAAGACGCCGAGCGCAAGAAGCACAGCACTGTGGGCCAGGCGCTTGAGGTTGGCCGTCGCATGCGTGCCCAGCAGATCATCCTCACGCACTTTAGCCAGCGGTATCCATCGCTGCCGCCCACAACGACAACCACAGCGACAGAGGACGATGATCAGGCCAATGCATGCTCTTCCTCCGTCCTCTGCGCATTCGACGGCTTCATGCATCGCATGGCCATGTAGACAGCGCTGGCAAGCACCTACTTTAGATAAAGACCATACCACGCCAATCACCACACACGCCATGCGCCCAAAATCCCCAATCGCCACACAGCCATTGCGTCGCTGTCTGAGTTGCAGTGGATGTGAATGAAGCAAGGTCCATGTAGCCAGCCCTCAAGGATCCCACTCCTTCCGTTCCATTGTTCCTTCCTTCTCCGCCGCGTCTCTGCACCGATTCGCATTCAGCTTGAATGAGTGGCAATGGGTTGGTCCTGGACTAAGGTGGTCCACGTCACTTGGTGACGCGCCCTGAAAAACGCGGGCAGACACATGGCCATTGGACTCACTCTGCCGCGCGCCGCTCCTCTCGTCTGCAGCGCGACTGTCTACTGCCTCTGCTGCCGCCGACTGCTTCATGGGCCACGGAGAACCGATGTGGTCGCAGGACAGCATTCTATCAGCCTGCGGATCGCCGCCGCCGCTGCTCAGCGCGCTGCGCACGGGCCAGAGCGACATCGCGCCCATCTACAAGTTCGTGCTCACGGGCGGACCGTGCGCTGGCAAGACCACGTCGCTTGACCGCCTCTCCACCTTCTTCCGGTACTGTGGCGTGTGATTATTGCTGCTGTTGCGGGATGCTGCTATTGGGCTCGCCTCCATGCACGATTGAAGCCATACCGGCTTGGGTTGAACTCAACTGACGGTCTCTATGGCATTTTGATTGGCAGTGATCGCGGCTTCCGCGTGTACGTTGTGCCTGAAGCCTCCACGCTGCTGCAGACTGGCGGTGCTTTCTTCCTGTACGTGCCTCATGATGATTACGCCCCGTTTGACGGTCGTTCGACTGGTGAATCGCATGCTGACGCTGTTTCGCTGGTCTGATAGCGATCTGAAGGCCAAGGACATCCTGAACTTCCAATGGCAGATCCTCAAGCTGCAAATGTCGCTCGAGGACTCCTTCTACTCGCTGGCGCAGGACTCGGGCAAGCCCTGCGTGCTGCTCTGCGATCGCGGCGTCATGGACGGCTCGGCCTACATGACGACCGAGCAGTGGGAGGAGCTCAAGGCGCTGCACGACCTGGACACGGTCACGCTACGAGACACGTGAGTTTGCTGCTTGTCTCTTGCCTCTAGGAATATTGCTGACCGCGCTTTCTGCCTCGGATCAGTCGCTACATTGCTATTTTCCACCTCGTGACGGCTGCGGAAGGCGCCGAAAAGTTCTACACGCTCGAGAACAACGGCATCCGCATCGAGTCGCTTGAAGAGGCTCGTGAGGTGGACCGACGCACGTGTCGCGCGTGGATCGGCCACCCGAAGCTCTACGTCTTTGGTACGATTAGCTTCACTTGCGTTTGATCAGACAGCATGTGCTGATTCTCTGGTGCGTTCCTAATGCAGACAACTCGACGAGTTTCGAAGGCAAGATGCAACGCCTTGTGGACACCGCTGCCGACCTCTGCGGTGTTCCGACGACTCTCAAGGTAAGAAAAGCCTAGCTGTATTGACAGCAGATTTCAGCCTGCTGATCAAACTCTTTCTCGTATTGTTAGGCCTCGCGCAAGTTCTTGCTGGCCAAGGCACCGACTGAGATCCCGCTGCACCACGAAGACTTTGAGGTCGAGAAGGTGTACCTGAACCCCGAGTCGGCTGAGACGAGCAAGGACTACTCCTTCGTGCGGTGTCGCTCGCAGTACGGCATTGCTGCCTACGGCATGACGACCGTGCGCTACCTGCAGTCGGGCGAAGCGTAAGTCCTTTATCAGCGGCTGTTGTGTATGTATTGGATCATTGTTAACTGGTGTGTTGGTGATGAAGCGTGCATTTGAAGCGCATCCTTAGTGCGCGTGAGTACTCGTACGCTGTGCGGCATCGTGCCGACCCAAAGCGCCAGGTGATCAAGCAGCAGCGCATGTGCTTTCTGTACGAGAACCAGTCATTCCAGGTCCACATCTACAAGGAGCCTGCAGCCATCGCAGGACTCGCGATCCTGCACGTGCAGGCGTCTGGGGACGTCAAGGCCGACATGAGCATCCCGTCGTTCCTGCAAATCGAGAAAGAGATCCCAGGCGAGGACGAGAGCGTCTCGGCCTACAACGTGTCGCTCCGGGGGAACCCCGCGGTGGCCGCTCCGGAAGCCTCCACCGCGTCGTCGTAGAGTCGGTCCTCTGTCCGTGAGATGATGGGAACATACACAAAAGACAAGGCCGAACGCTGTTCATGTTTGATTCTCTATCGGTCTTCACTTCTTGCCCTTGGCCTTGGGCTTCTTCTCCAGCTCGAGCTTGGCCAGGTACTGCTTGTTCTGCGCCTCCATGTCCAGCAGGTGCTGCACGTCAGCCTCGGCCGCAAGCCGTGCGCGTTCCCACTCTTCGCGCTCACGCGTCTCGGCGCGCTGCTTGGCGTTGGCCTCGTGCCATTCAAAATCGGCCTGCTTCTTGGCCTCGGCCTTGCGCTCCAAAGCGAGCTTCTCGGCCGCGACCGCCAAGTCCTGGCTGATCTGCGCCGTCTTCTGCTGCGCTGTGGCCAGTCTCGCCTGGTTCTTGGTGGAGTGCGATGAGATCACGGCCAGATCGGACTGCTTGAGCGTGTTGCCGCTCACTTCGAGCGAGATGATGGTCGTGTTCTTCACGAACGCCTGCGAGAGCGCTCGTCCGGCCTCGTGTGTCATCTGCGTGTTGAACAGATTCAGCGCCGTGAGCGACGAGTTGGTGGCGATCGCGGTCATGAAGGGCTCGAACGGTGGGGTGGATGGCGCCGCGTTGGCTGGCTCCGAGCTGCTGCTGCTGGTGCCTGAACTGTTGCTGCTGTCCTTGATCACGAGCAGGACCGGATTGGACTCAAGAGTCAGCGACGTGAGCACGCTGTTGCTCTGCAGCGCTCGCCCGATCGGCTCCAGCGAGCGGATCGTCAGCCCATTGTACGCCAGATTCAGCGACCGCAGCTTCCGATTGCGGAGCAGCATCTTGGCGATCGACTCGCCCACGAAGTCGGTCAGCGCGTTGTTGGACAGATCCAGCGACAGCACATTGCTGTTGCTCCGCAGCGCGCGCAGCAAGGCGCAACACGCGAGCTCCGAGATCGTTCGGACCACCAAATGCGCTCGCGCCACGTTCTGCTCAATCTGCTGCACGATGGCGTGGGTCTTGGCGTCGCGCTCCAGCGCCTGCTGCTCCAGGGCGCTGGTCGTGCGCATGGCCTGGTGGAAATCCTCCTTCGCGCGCTTCATCTCCTGCCGCCGCACATACGCCTGGAACTCGCGCTGGCCGGCCTCGTACTCGTCATTGTACTTGAGCTGCAGGTTGGCCAGCCGTCCGGCCACGTCGCCCGCAGGGATGCCATACCGAACAAACTGAGGCAAGCAGAGTCAATTGAGAACTTGAGGGTCAATGGAGACGACAGTGATAAAGACCACACGAACCTCTGCCTGCTGCTCCTCGGGCGGAAGCTCCGCCGCGTTCCGGCGCACGACCGTGAGCGGAGGCGCTTCGTCTTCGGTCGGCATGAGCTCAATAGACGGACCCTCTCGAAATCGATCGCACACGTCGTTTCGGGTCCGAGAGCATGTTCAGCACAAGTTGAACCGAAGATTGAGGGACACAGGATCACCATGCTGACTCCAGTCAGCTTGTTCAATACGCGCCTCGATCTCCGCGGCGCAAATATGATTCTCCTGATTAAGAGAGCGTCAAGAAAATCGGACGAATGACTAATTGTTCGCTGAGTTTTTGAGCTGAATGATCGTACGCAGATGGGGATCCATGTGGGCAATAAGATCGTTTGGCTTTCATTACAGTCTTAAGTAATGACGAGAATGCGCACACGGCGCATATCACGCTACGATCCCGATCTGACTATGGATACATGTGGGCATACATCGGCATCGACTGCACCAACTGCTGCGCATATTCAATCCGTCTTGCCATGAGAAATTCTGGTTCCAAGACGTCGGCCATTAATTCGTACCGCTCCATCATATCTCCAGAGCCATCATCTGGGGTCGACAAGAACTCGCCCATCTTAAGTCTCCTGAAAGGATCAGGAACAAATGGCACACTGAAGGGGACTGATCCCTCCCCTCCTGATACAGCTGCTTCGATGAACGTAAACGCGTTCTTCGGGTACTTGAGCGTAAGCTGAGTCAGTGTGCGTTCGGCATTGAACCAGGAGAAGTGCCAGCACTCATTTAGATCCGTCAGCAAACTGAGTGGAAAGCAATGGAGTGGCGCTTTGAGACTGCAGCTCACCAGCTGACCAAACGCTTGGGGAAAGTTGGATTCGCTGACTTGCTTTTTGAGCTCTATCACCATACTGACTCCAGCCAACTTGTTTAATGTGTGTCTTGATTTCCGCTTGGCAAGCAACACATCCGCAGTACCGTTCATTTGGAACGGTAGCCTTGGATCTTTAATTGATAGCAGCGATCTATCATGCACAATATCTTCCAGCAAGAAGGTCTTCTGTTCAAGCAAGCTCTTCAAATGCAAACTCAAGTGTCTTTTTCGAGAACGAGTGCTCTGACTGTTTCTCTTGCCATTCGTGCATAACCTTGTTCACACGCGACTCAACCAAGTCACCAAGGACATCTACCGATGACACACCCAGCGCACTTGCTGGTGCAACAACAACAAGCGCCTTGTCTTCCCCGTCGCCATATCCGTCCAGTAAAGCAGATGACTCGAGCTGCTGCTTTGCTTCATAGTCCGCTCGGCTCGCGTAGACGGAGAGGTTGGACGGAAGAATTGCCTGGAGGACGGAGTAATGGGCACAATAGTCAAGCAGATCCTTTCGGAAGCGCGCAACTATCACGTGATTCTTTGTGATGTAATCGGTCAACGCGATCGCCTCTCCACTTGCATTTAAGAGCTGGAACCACACTTTTCTCATCGTCTTTCTTTTCTACTGAAAAATGTTCTCTCATCCAGCTATTGCAACATTTCACCTCTACACTCAAGCAACATCGCACCTAGCATTCGAACAAACAACATTCAAACAACAAAACATAAGGAATCAAATTATTCTCGAAAATTGCTATAAAACATGGTACATGGTACCAGAAAGTGGTTTAATTCATGGGTGGTCCACACAGCGGTACATGGTACCATAAAGCAGTCATACATGAGTGGACCACACCCGCGTGACCTTCAACGTTAACGCGATGCTCATGTGAGCGGAGGCGCTTCGTCGTCGGTCGGCATGAGCTCAATGGACGGACCCTCTCGAAATCGATCACCCACGTCGTTTCGCTACTTCCGAAGGCAGCTACGGCAATAACAAGAGCGTCTCGTGCTATTAAGAAAAAGATGCAAATACGCAATGCTTCCTGAGTCGCATGCCCCCCTTCAGGCGCATCTTCCTCATGTTTCTGTGTCTTAATTCAGCGAACGAATGCTCCTCTCTGCCCATTCCTTCATGACCTTGTTCATTCGCGACTCCAGCAGCGCACCAAGTTCTTCCATTGATAAAGAACCCCGTGCTGACCTGTCAGGTGCAACCACGACAAGGGCCTCTGCTTGCTCTTCGCCAAGACCATCCAGTGAAGCGGAAGATTTGAGCTGCTGCTTTGGCCCGAGGTCAAAGGCCGTCCTGTTGGCGTAGACCGAGAGCTGAGATGGGAGAACTCCCTGGATGAGAGAGAAGCACTTGTCAGCCACGTCCTTTCGGAAGCGAGCGACATTCCCACGCTCTGGTGCTTCTACACAGTCCGACGCCGTGATCGCAGCCCCGCTTGCATCCACGAGCTGGAACCACACTCCTCATCAGATTGAGCTTGACTTCAACTTGAGGTTTTATACAAATGGGTGGTGCTGAATAACCCATTTGATTGCGCGAATCACCCAGAGACCGAAAGATGACCAAGCCGATGGAGATGCCCGTGGCCTTGAGACTGTGGACGCAGGCGCGCCCCAGAGCCTACCAGTGCCTGTACCACCCGTTCGTGACGGCGTTGGGGGCTGGAACGCTGCCCAGAGCGTGCTTTGAGCAGTTTCTGCTGCAGGATGCGTTCTACTTGCAGGGCTTCAGCAAGGCGTTTGCGCATGCAGTGACCAAGGCCTCCGACATGAAGCACGTGCTGGCGCTCATCCGCTTGATGAACGGCATGGAACAGGAGCTGGCCACGCATACGGCCTTCCTGCAGGTCAGACCGCATCGCTCTTCTCGCCTTCGTAGCCAACATTAACGCTCTGGCTGTTGCCTTGCAGTCGTTCGGTATCGACACGTTCCAGGTGCAGCAATCGACTGCCGCACAGGCCACGACGGCGTACGTGGACTTCCTGCTGCAGACAGCCAAGCAACAGACCTCTGTGGCCGCGATCATCACGACCATGACGCCGTGCATGCGCCTGTACACGTTCCTGGGCCGGCGCATCCACGCCGCCACGGCCGGACGCACGGATCTCCCGTACCAGCGCTGGGTCGATGCCTACGCAGTCGACGAGTTCGAGGTGCGCTCTCTCTCTCTGCTTTCTCTGAGCACTGCTGGATCTCTGATGCTCTGCACCTGTTCCTATCGACTAGGGAGCTTCCGCAATGATGGAGCAGCTGCTGGATGACCTGGTCGTGGCGGAGCAGATCGAGTTCGAGACGCTCGTGCCGCTGTACAACCACGCCATGCACCTAGAGCTCAACTTCTTCAACGCGTTCTTCCCGTACGAGCGCGCGCAGTCGCTGTTCCCGCCGGCCTCTTTGAGCTCCTTGACCGTGCGCCTGGATGTGGTGGACGACCCGGAGCGCTGCTCCGATGTGATGTCCGCGTGTAAAGGTATTTGCGCTTTGCTTTTGTATTGACTGCGTTGGGCGTCGTTAACCGATGGAACTCAGCGAGGGGCGCCGTATCATCGTTGGCTGCCGTTGTGACCGCTGCTGCTTGATTCCCGAGCGCAGTGCGAGCGTGCATGCCGCTTAAACGATCGGCTGAGAAGCTTACCCTTTGAACCTGATCCAGTTAATACTGGCGGAGGGACTGCTGTGGTCATCGTCTTATCTTGTGTGCGTTGTATGCGGAATCGCCATGTCTAGCCGCCGTGTTCACGCTCGTCGCTGACGACGCGAGAGGTAAAGAGAGCCAGGACCACGTGACGTGGCTCTTACGATGGAGTACTGACGCTGGCCATCTATAGAGTGGAACGAAGTGCAAGCGCTTGATGTCGGCTCGTACGACGTGCAGATCGATCTCCATCCGTCCAAGAATCTTCACCTTTGTGTGCGTGCTTCCACCACGGAGGCAGGTCATTCCCCAGCGTCTTCGCTTCTTCAGAGCACGATGCAGACGCTGATGGAGCAGCGCTGGCCCATCGATGGTGTTGTGGTGCACGCTAGCACCAAAACCGAGTTCATCGCGTTTCTGCAGTCGCTTTCGGCCGTCACCCAAGGCGCCTTGCTGCATGCGCCACCGCCCAGAGTGGCGGGCCATCACCAGCCCAAGGCGATGCCTGCGCGTGTGCTCATCGTTGCCGGATCTGACAGCGGCGGTGGGGCAGGCATTCAAGCCGACATGAAGGCTTGCACCAATCTTGGCGTGTTCTCCAGCACGGCTATCACGGCTGTGACTGTGCAGAACACGCATGGAGTGCACGCCATCCACAGCATTCCGCCGCACGAGGTCGTGGCCCAAATGGCCTGCGTTCTGGACGATATCGGCGCCGATGTCGTCAAGGTACGTTCCTCTTTGCGAGCTTCTTCGTGTGGCTGTTGAAGCTGATTGATCGTGTGGAGTAGACTGGTATGTTGTTCGACCAAGAAACCATCGACCAGGTCGCTGCGATGCTGGCCCCGCGTGCGCTTCGCCTGGTGGTGGACCCAGTCATGGTCGCGACCTCTGGCCATCGTCTCATGAAGGACAGTGCGATCAGCAGTCTGGTCTCGCATCTCTTTCCGCTGGCTACGGTCATCACGCCCAACATCCCCGAAGCCTCGGCTCTGGTAATTCGACAGCCTTTAGCACAGCGCTTGATGTATTGTAGCTTACTGTTCTGTTGGACTCGTGCCTGTAGCTTCGAGACCGCGCGATCGAGACGCTGGAGCAGATGAAGGACGCAGCGCAGGCTCTGGCGGCCTGGGGCTCTGCCTTCGTGCTGATCAAGGGCGGGCATCTCAAGACCGACGACGCGATTGTGCTGGACGTGCTCTACGAAGCAGCCGCCCAGCAGTTCCACGTCTTCCGCAACGCTCGGATCCAGAGCCAGAACACGCACGGCACTGGCTGCACGCTGGCGTCTGCGATCGCGGCGGAGCTGGCCAAGAACCCGGACGACGTGGTGCTAGCCGTGCGCCATGCCATCGCCTACGTGCACACGCTGCTGCAGCTGAGCCGGGACCTCCCACTCGGCCAAGGCGAAGCGCGTCCCATGTTGCACGTGCTCTAGCGATCGCTCTTCCTCGCAGCTGCAGAGCGCTGGATACTCCAGAGTCCAACGCTCCATGAACCCATTTGGCTCCAGCAGCTCCATGCATATCATCAGTCCAATCAATCAAACGGCCAAAATAACGCAGGCGTTTTATTCGTCTTAGGCAAGTGGGTGGGTCTATATCTGCTCTCACCCCGGGTCTGAAACCCATTCATTTAGAACACAATGCCAGTAATAGAATGACTGGGTCTGGGTTTTGCATATCCGGGTTTGGGGTTGAAGTGCGTGTCTTGTCTCTGACCCACCCGTTTGCCTTTGGGGTCGGAACGGAAGCAGAATCAGATGCACACAAAATAGATAAGTTTCGGAAAAGCGCGCCGGAAGAAGAATCTCCAGAGAGAAATGGGCGACAGCGACAGCGACGATGAGCTCATGAGCAAGCTCACGAACGCAGGCTTCGGCCGCTTCAGTGGCCCCAGTGAGAACTGCGCCTACTGCGCCACGCCCAACGCCAGTCTGGCCTGCACCATCTGCGACGCCGCCTTCTATTGCAGCGAGGTGGGCGCTTGTCTCTTGCGTAGCTGCTCGATCGGGTGCTGGTTGCTGACTGTGCAGCTCATGTTTAGACCTGCAAGCGTCGCCATGCGAAGCAGCACCGCGCATATTGCATCTCTGGTGAGCTGGCTCTGGTCATTGAAAGGCACTGACGTAGAGATTGACCGTGCTTCTTTCGTGGGAACACAGCGCGAATGAAGCAGGAGCAGAGCGAAGAGGAAGAAGAGGAGTCTTCAGAAGAGGAAAGCGACTCAGAGGATGAAGAAGCAAGGCCTTCCAATGCGCCATTGGCTCGTGGGGCGTCTGGCAAGCGTCGCAGTGGAGCTCGAGCTGCTGGAGGAGGTGGCGGAGGTGGCGGAGGCGGCGGCGGAGGGATCCAGGTGCCCGGACTCACAGAGCGGCAGATCAAGAAGCTGCTTGATCTCTCAGCCAAAGCGGAGACAATGACCAACAACAAAGCGATTGACCAGCTTCAGTCCCAGATCGCGCAGCTCATGACATCGCGCGCATCGGAGACAGCGGCTGCAAGCTCGCGGGATCGCGGTGCGTCGAGTGCAGGCAGCGTAAAGCTCAAGGACCTCAAGGATCTGCAGAGAAAGCTGCAGGAGCTCGAGAAGAAGACGCAGAACATCAATAGCCAACCTGCAGGTGCACTGGGTGTGCCTGTGTCGCCCATGACCCGGAGCATCTACACGCCAATGCTGGTGAAAGACGACCCGGCCTTCCGCAAGTACTTCAAGCTCAAGGACATGGACATGCCCATGGACCAGATCAAGGCCAAGATGACTGCGGATGAAGTAGACCCAGCACTTCTGGACACTCCTGACGCTGTATCGCCAAATGATCCTGGGGTTCGTTGATCCTATGTATATATCGTGATCTAGAGTAGATGTTGACAGAACGGTTTGTGTGCTGATCTGTGTAGCCAGCGGAAGGAGCTTACGTTCCCATGACCGTCGCTGATGATCCTGCGTTCAAGAAGTACTTCAAGCTCAAGACTATGAACATGCCTGTGGACCAGATCAAACTCAAGATGGAAGCCGATGGTCTTGATCCGGACCTACTAGATCACCCGAACAAAGCGTCTCCCAACGATCCTGGTGTACGTATTGATTGCGTTCATTGGGTCGTAATGGCCTGTTACTAATTTGTATTGTATATGCTCTGTTTGTGAAGCCGCCACTGATGGCTCCAGCACCTACCAGTGGCATGGGTGGATTCAACATGAGCATGTTTGCTGGTCTTGGATCGCCCGCCCCTGTGGCTCCGTACGTGCCTTTGCTCGTGAAAAATGATTCAGAGTTGGCGAAGTACTTCAAACTTCAGCAAATGGGCATGCCGGCAGAGCAGATCAAGCTGAAAATGTCAGCCTTAAATCTCGACCCGACGCTTCTGGATCGCCCAGATGAAGTCTCTCCGAATGATCCTGGCGTAAGTGGACATTATTCCCTCAGATGATTCATCATGTGTTCTGAGCTATATGTATGTACGCATCTATAGCCGCCAGCATCGTCAGCAGCACCATCTAGTGGCCCGGTATCAATGGAGCAACTATTCGGTATTCTCATGCAACACCAGCAGATCATCCAGCAAGGTCAGTTCATCATGTGCTAGCCCTGGAAGAATGATCTTATGTGCTCACTAACCTGTCTTTCTCTTACCTTTTAGGTGGCTTCGGAGGAGGAGGTGGCAGTGGTGGCGGTGGTGGCGGCGGTGGTCGCGGCAGCTTTGCTGGTGGAGCAGCTCCACCACGTTCCGTGGAAGACCAAATGGCTATGGAATTGGCTGCCGCTGAACACGCCATTGACGACATTTTCGGAGAGGAACAACAGACGAAGGGCCCTGGTGGCATGAGCATGATTGAGCAACTAGAGAAGAAGGCACGCAAAGAAAGCAACAAGAAGATTGTGGAACACCGTGACGAAGTGAATCAACTGGTCTCGGAATTGCTGTCAAAGGATCTTTCAAGTGACGAGCAGGCCATCGCATACTATAATGAGATCTGCCCGAAGCTCGAAGAAATCGGCCTCTCGCTTGGAGTGGACTCCGTGCAAACGTGGTCGGCGCGGCTGCTCATCAAGAACAAGGACACGCGTGACTGGTATTTCTCTGAGCAGGAGCGACTCGATGCCGGCAAGGCATATGGTCGCCTCTGGGCACTTTCGTTCTTGGATCGTGACGCCGGTCAATTGATTTCCAAGCGATCCCAGATCTTGAACGCACCGACGACTATGCGTGCGAATGTTAAGAATAAGGCCGAGATGATTGACAAATTCACGCAGCTGCTCAAGGACACGGTCAAACTCAAGCACAAGGTATTCAAGAACGGTCTGTACGCGGCTGAGCTGCGGCGTCTGCACGAGTTCTCAATTCCCGAGCGGTTCGAAGAGCGCGGTGTCGAGCTCATTGACGCTGGCTCCGTACTCGCAGATGCCGCTATGGACCTCGCCGACGAAGAATTGCGTTTGTTGGCGACGACCACACGTGCCAAGAAGATCCGAGCGCACACAGTCGTGCATATCGCTGATAAAGCAGTCCAGTTGGTCGGGATCGTCAAGAAACTCGGTGCTAACGGAGTGAACGAGGACCGCGCAAGGGACATCGAGCAGAAAACCAAACAGGTGAAAGAGGAGTTTTTGTCAGGCGAGGCAGAGGAACAGGAAGAAGACGACGTGCTGTAGAGCAAAGTTTAAGACTGATAATTGACTTGAAACGCTGCAAAAACGAGCGAATTGGAAGAGATCACGCATGAATCAATAGTCTATCTATTCACCGGAAGCGTGCTTGCGCGTGTGAGTTACTTAGTTTTGACGAGCCTGGCCAAAGAGCGAGCGGAACAGCTCGTCGGCGTCCATGTCGGATTTCGGGTACGGTTCTGGGAACATGAAGTTTTCAAGCTTCGGGTGCACCGTGTATCGGATCACGCGACCCTTACTGGCCTTGCGGTTCACGTTCTTCTTCTTCTTGCGGTGCGTGCGCTGCACCAGTCCTTCGTGAGCGCCACCTCCGCCGCTTTCGATGAACTCCTTGAGCAGCTGCTGGTAAAAGTCCGAGTCGTCGTACATGAGCTCGTCCAGCAGGTCCTCGTTGTTCGCGCCTTCTTCCGTGCTGGTGTGGCCGCTGTCCACGTCCACGGGCGCGTGGGCTTTCCGCTTGACGCGTTGCGTGTCTGCGAGCACCGACTCCACCTGCGCCAGGATGTCCTGGTTCACGGCCTTGAACTTCTTGGTCTGGTTGCCACCGGACAGATTCGTCTTGCGGGTCGAGACATTGAGAATGTCGTTGTACTGCGGCAGCACGGCCTCGTTGGCCTCCGTGATCTCTCGCCAGGCGTCTTCGCACGATCGCTTGCGCTTCTTGGTGTCCACATTGCGCTTGGGCGCCGACAGCTCCGAGGTGTTGCAGAGCTGGTCCTGCAGTGACGACACGGCGTCGATGCACGAGTAGAGTTGTTGGATCACGGCCTTCTTGTCGTCCTCTGCCTGCTCCTTCGTGGCTGCGGCGTCCTTCGTGGTCGTGAGCAAGCGCTTCGTGTAGATCTGCACCTCGAGACACCGCTCCCAGATCATCTTCTGGTGGCGCACGTGACGCGCCTTCTCCACCTGCTTGGCTGTGTCCGTGGCGCTCATGAGCTGCGTCGAGTCCTCCTTCTCCAGGCCACGGATGAGATCCTCCGCATCACGGTCATCCTCATCATCGTCGTCATCTGTGTCTTCAGCTTCTTCGGCTTCTTCTTCCTCCGAGCCAGAGGCACCAAACGGTTCAGCATCCGACCACTCGTTCATGGCGTCTTCATCCGGCGAGTCCATGGCCTGATCCTCTTCGTCCTCGCTGGCGATCTCCTTGCGCTGGACCACCTTGCCGGCGTACTCGGCGCTCTCCATGAGCCCGGCATCCCAGTTCTGCACGCGCAGCTTGGACGCGCGCTGGGCCGTGGCCTTGCTGCGCGTTCCGCTCTGCAGCCGCGACTTGCGCGAGGAGCTTAGACGCGCGTTGACGTCGTCATCTCCAGCGAAGTCGTCGCTGTGGTCGCTCTCATTGTACGTGGTCACGGCGCGCGTGCCGTCGTCAAAGTCCTCCACGTCGTCGATGCTCTCGTGCTGCTTGGCCATGGTGGTCGACTTGTTGGCTTTGGCCCGTGAACCGTTCCGGACGCCTTTTCAGCCAATCACAAGCGACCAATAACCGCAGCCAATCGATGATAAACATTGAGAACAGTACTGTACCCACTTCATTACAAGGGGCTCAATACGGACGAGCCTTACAGTGAGCCACCCGAACTGACGCCTGTGTGCAGAGGAGGGGGATGCTTGTCAATTGGGTGCAGGCAGTCGCAATGTCCAGACCGATGGAGCAGCGCGTGCCCGTGGCGCTGCTGACGCTGTACTTCCTGCACGCGTTCTTTCAGACGTTCCCCATTACGGCGTACAGCGACTGGCTCTTCGACGTCATCCACATGGCGCCGGCCACCACCACCATCTACTACTCGGTCGCATTCTTCCCGTGGAACCTCAAGCCGCTCTACGGCCTGCTCTCCGACACGCTGCCGATCTTCGGCTACCACCGCAAGTCCTACATCGTGCTCTGCGAGATCGGCGCCGCGCTGTCGCTCTTCTGCACGGGCGCGTACGTCAACTCCATCGCCGGCGCGTTCGTCGTGCGTGTGCTGGACGCCGTGTTCGAAGCCTTTGCGCAGATCATGCTCGGCATCTTCCTCGTGGATCTGGCGGCCGAAGACCCGACCAGCAAGACCAGCGCCACGGTGCAATCGCTCGCCAACGGAACCAAGAACGCAGCCTCTATTGCAGCGCTCGTCTTGGGCATTCCTATGTACCAGGACAAGAGCATCACGCCCCAGCAGGTGATCTGCTGGACCAGTCTCATGCCGCTGGTAGCTGCCGGTGTCTGCTTCTTCGGCTTGCATGAGACGCCAACAACAGCAAGTGGATCATCCGCAGTGCTGTCTGTGGACGATGAAGAGTCGTTGTGGGACTCGATGCGCTCCTCGTGGCGTGCGTTCAAGCGTGATCTGTACCACAAGTTCGAGGTTCTGCTGCCAGTTCTACCGGCCATGCTCTTCTTCTTCCTCTGCAGCGCTCTGCCGGGCGATGGCATGGTCTGGTACCAGTACACGTTCTCGCTACTGGAGAACCAGCTTGAGTGTATGCAGTATATGTCCCTGGCAGGAATGGTCGGTCGGTTCCTGTCCTGCTGCATGTACGCGCGCTGGTGCTCAGGGCGCAACATCCGCCACGTGTTCCTGGTCTCCACAGTCGCATCCGTAATTGCAGGACTGCCCCGCCTGCTGCTCGCGCCGCCGATGGCCAAGCTCCCGGTCTCAGTGTGTACGTTCTCGACTGTCGAGTCGCTCATCACGTCGTTCACGTCCGAGTTTGCGCTGCTGCAGCTGCTCGTGGTCGCCACGTTCTACTGCCCTCAGCAGAAGAACGTGCGTGGCCTGACGTACGCGCTGTACCTGTCCTTCATGGACTTTGGCGGCGTCGTCTCCGGGCTCGTGACCTCAGTCGTCGTGGACGCTCTGGGCATCGTCATGGACGCCACCACGCAGAGCGTGACCTGGGACCACCTCTGGGTGCTCGTCGTGATCTCGGCCGCTGGTCAACTGTTCGTGCTCGTCTTTCTCTATGTGCTGCCTGACAAGGTGAATACGGAAAGCAGCGCGTCTCTGGACCGGACGACGGAGCGCGATCCGCTGCTGGCAGGCGATGAGATGGAGAGCGTCCGTGTCTAGATGGCGACCCAATCGCCTCAATTGGCCACTATGGCGAATTACAACACCAGCTTAAACAAGAACATGGATGTCGTTGTGTTGTGCAGCTCTTCTCTTGATCATCAGAGCTAAGGCAGACATGATGATGGGTGCCTCCGTGTCAATCGTACAGTAAGTTATCCTGTCCGTAATGGCTCCACTCAGCTCCACCGAAGACAACAAAGCTGACAGCAAGCCCAGATGAACGCAAGTCAAGGCAAGACACATGAACAGAGTTGATTTTTTTGGCAAAGTGCACCCAACAGTAGTTCCTTTGTATTATTGTTCCCATAGTTCCACACTGCGCAACACGATCCTTTGGTCATCGCAGAGGAGTCGCTTACTTCTCGGCCTTGGCCTTGTCGGCGAGGCGCTTGGCCTGCTTGCCGGCAATGCGGGCGTCGGCGCGAGCGACACGGAGCTTGGCGTACACGGACTCGTTCTTCATCTCCTCCGTGATGACGGCGGTCTGCGACTTCACGACCGAGCGAGCGATCGGGAAGATGGGACCCTTGTGCTGGACAGCGTTCTTGGTCTCAGCCGGGGCCGAGTCGCCGTTCTTGGGCTTGCTGATGTTCTTGCGGGGGAAGATCACCAGCTTGGCCTTGTAAGCCTTAAGGCGGGCAACGTTGGCCTGGAGCGACTCCACCGACTTGTTGGTGCGGCGGAAGTCAACGGCAATGCCGATCGACAGAGCCTGCTTGCGGTTGATGCCAGCTTCCTTCAGCTCCTCGAGCGTGAAACCCTTGCCGGCACGGACCTTGGAAGCGTACTTCACGGTAGGGCAGTGCACAGCGGGGCGCAGGAGACCGGCGGCCGGGCGAGGGGCGATGGCAGCGGCCTTAGCCTTGCGTGCCAAGCGACGGGTCTTCTTCTTGGCGGCCTGTAGACGATCGAAACCAAATGCACGTCAGCAACACAATCCTGGGCGAGTCAACATTCTGCAAGCCGATCCGCAATCCAATCAGCAAATCGATCAATAGCACGCAGCAGCATTCGTATCGTATCTCTCGTCGGTCGCGTTTGCACTTGCATGCCGTAGCTACTGCATTCGAATCTATGCTGGTGATCGTGTTCTAGCGCCTCTGCTGCCTGTCGTCCGATGATACTTTATTGTCGGATGGTTGTGTATAAATGCGATAGAACGATGATCGCTGCTGCTGCTGTCGATTCGCTGCTGTTGCTTTTGGATGCGGCTGCATCTCGCTGCAATGTCTGCTTACCTGGTCGAACCACGTCTTAATGCGGGCCTGCCAGTCCTTGTGGAAGTGGCCATTGGGGATAACGTTGTTGTGCTTCACCATTGTTGATTAACTGTCCAAACAGAGCGAGACGCATGAGTCTCTCGCCTTTTCTTTCGCGCCATGCGCCGCCGCTCCCTCCTCATCATCATCATGCGGGCAATTACCTTCGCGTGAAGTTACTCTGGCAATTTGGAACTTGGTGAGGAATTGGACGCTGCGCCCAAGAGCTCCAGAATTGGTGGTTCCCCAACGCCAATGAGAACCAGTCCTCTCTCCCACTTGCGCTCACTATACCCCTGATAGACTCCGACACCCGACCCTAGGGGTCCTTGCCACGCAGTTAGCGAGTAGGGGTACGGTACACTCGTTTTGTCAAAAGCGGTACATATGAGGGTACGATGGGTACTGTGTACCCTCATGGTTACGCTTTGCTCTGGTTTGAGCCAGCGTACCGTATTGCGCTCTGGACGGCCGCGCAGGATGTTCGGCTCGCATGGTGCGTTTCTCGGCTCTCTTTGGCGGCTGCGGACGGAGGGAAGGACCTGGCGGACGCAGCGTTGATCAATCGCAGTGGATGCGCCGTGTTCTTGTCGTTCTGCCCATGTGCTTGGATGCACTGCTTTCCTCCCCTTTCGCTGGCAAAAGCGCGCGCAAGTGCAGGACGATGGAAGGCGAGGAAGAACAAGGGGAAAGAGACGAAGGGGGAGGGAACGCAGCGCATCGGAGTCCACGTTTGCTGGCCTTTTCGGTGAGTCTTGTATACTGGTTTGATTGTTCACTCTTGTGTGTGTTCTAGCTCGTGCCGGTGGCGGCAATGGGAACCCGTTCGGCTCCTCAGCAGGTGCGAATGATCTGATCTGCTTGTACTACCTAAAGAAGCAACGCATTGACACACTACCGGTATGACTGCGTTGTCAGGCCCCGCTATGGCAACCAACCCATTCCAAGGCGGCAAGCAGAACAACGCGGCGCCTGTGTTTGGTTCCGGTGGCTTCCAGCCGCCGCTACCTCCCGGTGGAATGGCCGGCGCTCCGGCAATTGCGGTGCCTCGAAAGAAGCAGCAAGCGACGACGTTTGGAGGCGCCTCTGCGGCTGCAAATCCGTTTGCAGTTGGCGAAGGTGCTCCCAGCCAGACTGCGTTTGGCGGCGGAGGCGGCAACAACAGGACATCCTTCGGTGGCAACAACGACCGAGCTCATGGCCCAGCTCGTAATGGCGGAGGCTCAAGAAACAAGACAGCGACGACATTTGGAGGCACGCCTTCCGGTTCGACCACGTTTGGACAACCTCAGACCTCGTTCGGAGGAAGTGGTGGCTTCCATCCACCTGCGAACTCTGCCAACGAGTACTCGTTTGGATCCAAGGGCGGACGCCGCAATTCCGATGGCCCTGTTTCGCAGGTGAACACTTCATTCGGTGGCGGGTTCGGTGCAGGGCCGAAAGGACCTGCAGCGACTCCACCTGGAGCCACGACCTTCGGCAATCGCACTTTACGACCCAAGATGAAGCAGATCACGCCTTCGGCTGCTGATGGTGGTGCTGGCGAGAACCCATTTGCTCCTCGTCCGGCTAGCGGTGGTAAAGGCAATCGCCAGTCCGCTCCCTTCGGCGGTGGCGCTATTCACGAAGACGCTGGTACGACGACATTTGGCTCGGCTGGGCCCAAGGGCGCTGGTGCCACTGCCTTCGGTGGCGGCTTTCCGCAATCTGATGGATTCGGAGCATTGGAAGCACGCATGAACGGTGGAGCCAAGACCGCGTTCGGTAAACCCAAACACATGCAACTGGGCAATAGAGCTGGTGGGGATGCTACGCAAGGGAAGCCGAAAGCACTGACGCGTAATCGCTCTCCTGCTGCTTCTGGAAATGGATTTGGGGCTCCAATGCCCTCTCCAGAACAAAGCCCAACTGCCATGCAAATGAAACACAAGAAGAAGCCAATGCGCTCTCCCCCTCCGTCGATGAGTGATAATGATGAAGCTCCGCAGTCGTTCAGTGCCAATCCGTCCGACGGTGCTGACAAGAAGGCAGAGCTTGCGTCTGCGGTAAACCTGGACGGAACTTGCGTTGATATGTGCAGTCCAAAGGAACGTGAACTGCATATTCGAGTGGACGAATTGAGCGTTTTTGAAAAGTGCTTTCCTGGTCAGCCTGGCTTTGAACGAGAGTTGATCATCAAGCGATTCCAGCGTAGTTCGGCTGATCACAAGTTGAATATTCCGTCCGAGATCCGTCCTCCCGGTGTACTTCGTCAAACTCAGTTATACATCGAACAAGAAATTATGGATCGCGAACGGCTTGGTCCCGACCCGCGCTTTAGTACACCGCGTGCACCGGAGATTATCGAGCTTTACAATTTTTGCTGGGACCGCTTCCGGATGATTCGAAAGGATTTTGTGCTTCAGAACTATCGTGGCGCTGGTGGTCGCGTGCATCCGATCGTGCTTGATGTCCATGAACGTATCGCGCGATACCACGTACTCAGTGAGCACGAACTTTGCGAAGTGCCCAGCTTTGTTGCTCAACAGAACATGGAGCAACTTGGACAAACGCTTAAGTCGCTGAACGAACTGTATGATGAAAGCCGAAAGCTTGGTGATCCCGCATACTGGAGTCCATTTGAAGCCGAGTTCCGGGCTTATTTTATCCTGTGCACCCTGGACAATGGACGAGGGCTTGACGTGCTTAAATTTGTTAAAGGCCTGTCCCGTTCTATCCTAGAGAGTGACATGGTCAAGTTCGCCATGCGTGTGTTTGTGTCGCGCCACACGAACGACTATTTCCAGTTTTTCAAGCTCCTTCGAGAGGCAACGTATTTGCAAGCGTGTTTACTTTTCAGATACATTCCTGGAGTGCGGTCATCTGCACTCCAACGCATGAATCGAGGGTTCCGCAACCAGCCATATCCATTGCTTGACTTGGTCGAATTGTTATGCTTTGATGATCAAGAGCACGCAGAATCAGTTTGTCGTCAGCATGGTTTGGAGATTTCTCCCATGACGGACGGACAAACCGAAATTCTGGCCGTGCATTTCGGCGGAGAGTTTCTATCAGGTGTGTGAAGAAAAAATGGTTTTTAGTGATTGCTTGATGACTAACACAAGTACTGCACTTGCTGATATGCAGAAAACCAATTGCGAAGAGATAAGACTCCTCTGGAAGTCCACAGCTCCCACGTCTACGTTGGTCAAAAACAGGGGTACGTAGACCAAGTACTCGATGATTAGTCTATCGGCTCAAAGATTAACAATGGCTTGCGACTGTCCTGATAAATAGCGACTACCTGCGTCGAGATGTGTGCCGTGGTGTAACAGAGTATGCACCCGAAGAATACCCAGCATTAAGTAAGCTGATTCAAGACACTGAAAGCCAAGAGCGCGCAAGACTGTATCCTGACCGTCCTCCGTACGAAGACAAGTATTCGTATTTCGTCTCTTTCACGGACAGTAATCCGCATCTGAGTGGATCATCCGCCACCCAAGATTTCCAAGATAACGTCCATCACTCGAATGGAATCGATCAACATCATCAGCTGAGCGAATTGGAGGTAATTGCGAAACGCAAAGCTGATCTTGAACAAAAGCAAAAGCTTGCTCTTCAACGCATTGAACAGTTGAAGCGAGAAAAGGAAGAGCGGATAATGTTGGAGCGCAAGGAGAAAGAAGCTGCTGATGCGAAAGCTCGCCAAGAAACAGCTGCGAAGGCAAAGGCCCAAGAGGATCTACAGGCACAGGCTCGTGAGCGAGAACTAGCAGAGACATTGAAGCGACAACGAGAATTAGAGAATCGGCTTCGTGAAGAGCAGCGACAGCAAATGCTACAAAAGCAGCGAGAAGTCGAAGAAGAAAAACGACGAATCGAAGAAGCGAGACAAGCTGCGATTCGTACGAAGGAAGCCGAGCTACGACGAATTGAACAGGAGAGGATCGCAGAGCAAGAAGCAAAGAAGCGACAAGAGACCTTGCGATTACAAGAAGAGGCTGATAGATTGGCTGCAGAGGCTCGAGAGCGCCAACGACAAAAGGAATTAGCTGAAGAACGCATTCGGCTTCAACGGCAGGCTGAGCTGGAAGCAAAGCGTCGTGAACAGGTTGAAAAGGAACGAATCCAGCGGAAGATAGCGTTGCGTATCCAAAAGCAGAAGCGAGCGGTGATGAAGCTTCGTTTTCACATGTGGAAGAAATACCTGGTCGAATCAAGAGATACGCGTCGCCCAGTTAAAATTGATTCATCTTTTTTTGGCTCTCAGATCCAAGAGCGACCGGCTAACGTGGTAGACTGGCTGTTTGATGGCAAGCGCAGTGCATCGTCGCTTGTGGGAATTCGAAGGCGGAAGCAGTCTGAACCAGCTATCACATCGGACCAAGTTCCATCGACAAGGTTTGTGGCTGAGTTGTGGCGTCCACTCGACCTTGCTTCTCTTGCTGGGCCTCGACTTCTGAAGCAGAACATGAACGTACCGACTATTGCTTGGAAATTGGTGATAGCTGATCTAGTCGACGGAAGTGCTTCTGGGTTTGGCCACTGGTGTGCAGCGAAGACCGGTATTGAAGGCATGTCATCATCTCCAGCTTCACTGGATTCTCAATCAGAATATCATTCAGTGTTTCACTATCACCACGATAGTCCACCGCAGATCGCTGGCATTTGCTGTCGCTACGTGGATGCATCAATTGTGAAGGACGTCTATGCAACTCGCCAGCAGATCACAGGTGTGTCGGCTATCATTTTCCCAGTGGTGTTGAGTGAACTCCAAGACCAGGGAAAGCGTGCTCGATGGCAACAACGAATCGAGAAATTGCGACAGGCGTTGTCGCCAGATTGCCGCGTGGCGTTGTTTGTGTTAGCACTGGGGTCAAATCCAGCTCTGGCAGCCAACGTCAGTGAAAATAGGGAAAGTGACGTTCATCAATACGTCGAGCATGAGCTTCGCTTGACGTTTACAAACGCCGTTATTTCTCTCGACTCTTCTTTGCTTGTGAATGGTGTGGATACAACGAAGGCTGATATCTGTGGCAACAAGTTCAAGCAAATGGTACTTAGTTTGACTAGGCGTGCATCGCCCAGTACAAATCATATCCGTCGCTTCGATCTGAAGGATCTGCTTGAAGACGCACTTGGCTTGGCTCTTCGTCTTCCAGTCCCTCCGGAAGCTTTGCCAAAGCAAATTCAGTCGCTCTTTGCCCGTATCAGAAGCGAAGTTGTCGAGAAGGCGCAGTGGAAGGATGAGCAATCAGCACCTGAGCTTCAAGATGTTCTTCCTGAGTCTCTCTCTCTCCACAGCATGCGCACTGAAGTAGTCAGTGTGCTGTCCTCGTTGGAATCAGTTCAACTTGTGCCCGAAGCATCTGGACCTCTCGACAAGCTACAAGTGTGTGATGTGTTTTTCCAGCACATGTCCCGTGTCATCGACCTGATTTTCCAGTGCCTACGTGAAACGTCCAGTGTATCGACCTTAGAGGTGAAGAAACAATTGTACAATTCGCTGCTCTCGATCCACGAGCAGCTCCAGTCCAAGAAAACCCCTGCTTTCGACTCCGTCCAAGATGCTGCTTCTGTTTTTACGTGGCAGAAGATCCTGGAACTCGTGTACGGATCATTCTTAGAAGCGTTGGACGGCGTGGCTGTGTTCATGCCGTCTGATTGGGATCCATCGACCTTAGTTCCAAACGCCAAGCCCGTTAAAGCACCCGCCACGACATTGACAACGAAATCTTCTGCCGTTGTGTCCGAACCAGTCCCCGTTTCAGCCTCCAGCGTCAAGCGTAGCTTTGGCGTGGCACTCGCGTCAGAAGCTCCAAAGGCAGATGAGCCAGCAGCAATGGCTTCGTATCTCATGGTTCCGAAAGATCGGGCTGCAGATCGCGCTGTGAAAAAGCTGCGACAACAGATCGCGCACGACAAGCAGGTCTCATCCAGCTACCAGCGCATGCTGCAGCGTGAACTCATGCGCTGGAGCATCTCGCCTCCGTAGAGATACTTCCATCTGAAGCCACTCATGCTCCAGTTGTAGAGGAGACTGGTGTGTGGTGGTAATGCAAAAATACAAATGCCCATGTAGTCAAAACCAAAACAGTCTTCATTATTGTAAACACCCAATTCAAAATGCAGGTTTTTAATACGTCATTTGACACATTCATTGGGTTTCACCCATGCACATCACATGTGTTTTTCCTAAACATGAAAAACCCAACAGACACCTTCGGAACGTATCCCTTGGGGGGCGGGCGTCTGAGTTGCCAATTGGATCAAGATGGTCACGTGGAGCGATCTGCCGCACGTGCTGCTGGCGCGAGTGCTCGAATTCGGAGACCAGAGCACGCTGGCCAGCGCAGAAGCGACGGCCGTGGCCACTGCCAGCGTCGTCGCGCAATTCCGTACGTCTGTCTGTCTGTCTGCATGGCTCTGGGCAATGGCCACACTGCTGACCCGTGACTGCAGATCTGTGGCGCAGCCTCACGGGCCTCTGTCTCTGCGTGAGCGACCTGCAGCTGAGCAGCCAGAGCGCCAGGACGTGCAAGCAGCTGCTGGAGTTGGCAGCGTTCCTTGATCACGACCCCGAGAGTCTGCTCACTCGCGTCCGAGGTCTCTTGGTCTCTCGCTCTCAATCTGATTCGTACTAGTAGGACACTAACTGCTCTTGTGCATTAGACTTCTCGTCGGTGGACCACGACAACGAGTCGGCGGACAATACGCTCACGCGCTCCGTGTGCGACATCGAGATCGCGATGCTCTCGGAGAGCGTGCTGGCCAGACACCCGTTCCTGCCGTTCCAGGAACTGGCCGAGCGACTGCAGATCCAATGCGGCTGCGCGCAAGGACGGCCCTGCTACTGGAGCACGTGCGTCACTGCAATGGCTAGAATCTTCACGCTTGGCCTAACAACCTCTTGCTGCGTAGCGCATCGACCTGGACCCACACGACGAGCGACTTCATCGAGTACACGCTGCAGCCCAACAGTCTGATCGCCAGCGTTGAGATCGTGCCGTACCGCGTGTACTGGTATCCGGGCAGTCCGACGTACGGTCCTCAGCGCATATCGTTCCAGCTCTTTGAGCTGTTGAGACCGGAAGACGGAGCGCCAGATCGTGCGAATCTCAGTTCGCCAGTCTACGAATCGCCTGTTTACGACGTGCAGAACGACATGAAGGTGACGATCGAGCTCGTTTGCTGGACTCGATGCCTGTGGACTAACTGGAGCTGCGTTGATAGCTGCAATCCTTCCCACTGCCCAAACGCGCGTTTCTGGTGCGTGGCGTGATGCGGCTGGTTCTCCACGACCGACAGGAAGAGCTCGCGAGAGATGTGATGCGCTGGATGCAGAGCAACCACCTGCCGCCCTACTACATCTGTCTCAGCTACGCTGGCGCCAAAGGCTACGCGAACGCCACCGAATATTAACGCGTTAGTCGTTCTTAGTGACGAGTAGCCAGTCAAACGGAAGCGCGACGATCGATCCACTTAGCGCCTCAGATAATGCAGCGAGACGACCTTCCTCCTCATCCGTTGGGAATGGAATGCGCCTCGCTTCCAAGAGAAGAATGCGAGAGAAGCCCCATTGGAGAGAACGCCAACGAGCGGCACGAAATGGAGCAAGTACGCTCAAACAATTGTAAGATAAATGCCATTGTTTCATGCCTTTTCGCTCACATGAAAGCCGCATTGAGTTGGAATTCCAGTCCGCCTGGACATCTCAGTAAGGAGCACGTGGATTTTCCATGCTCTGCACCACAACCGTTGCAAAATCCGCTCCACAGAGGTATTTATATCGCTATTTCAGCCTTTCATCTGCAGCGCTCCACTCTCCAAGCGAAAAGCCCAGCCGGTTGTCTTAAGGACCACGACGCCATGCAGTTGGACAACAATGCAGCGCCAGGGCAGTATCTACAGGACCCTCGCAAGGCGATGGACACAAGGGGAATGCTAGCGTCGTCTTGCAGCAGCCAGCCCCAAGCGGCACCAGGCATGGAGCTGGAGCACCTCATCGGCTTTTCCGCGGTCCCCAATGCGCTCCACTACCACGCACCGCAGTCTTCCTCTGCACCGCAGTATCTGTATCCGTGTGGCGGCACCATCGTACTCGGGACGCTGAACGACGCACAGCGTGGGCAAAGCTTCCTGCGTGGCCACGAGGCCCACATCACGTGCATCGCGCAATCCGGCTCCGGGCGTTTACTGGCCTCCGGACAACGAGGCACTCGAGCCGACGTGCTGCTGTGGGACATGGCTTCGCACCGGCAGCTCGTTCGGCTATCGGAGCACGACGCTGGAATCGCTGCACTCGCATTTTCCGACGACGAGCGGCTGCTCTGCTCCATCGGCGTGCCCGAGGACGGCCGACTGTACATCTGGGACGTACTCACCGGCAATATCTGTGCCACACAGCAGAAGATGGGCGCTCTGGTCACGGCCGTGGTCTTTGGCGGCATGGCTCGCGATGTCAAGCGCCGAGACACGAGCTGCTACCAGTTTGCTACTGTCGGACACCGGTTGCTGTTGCTCTGGGTGCTCAACCCTAAGAACGGTGAGCTCACGAGCAGCAAGATCGAGCAAACTGTGGTGCGGGACTTCACCTGCGTGACGTTCTCTCCGGATCGCGAGACGCTGGTGGCCGGCAGCACGAGTGGAGACTTCTCCGTCATCAACGTCAAGACCAAGAGACTGCTGCAAAACGTACCGGCCTGCTCCTGCGGCATCCAGTCGGTGCTGTACGGGCCGGCCGGTGTCTTTGTGGGCGGAGGCGACGGCAGCGTGTTCCACTTCAACCACGACTTCGTCGACACCTGTCGAGTGGTGTTGGACGGTCCGATCATCGGCATGAACGGAAATCCCACGCACACCGAGCTCGTGATCGGTACCGAGGCCGGCTCCATCTTCCTGGTGCATCCGTCGCTGCACCAGCGGTGCATGACACCGAGGCTTCTGTTCGAGAACCACGCCAACTTGGTCGTGCGGGTCGCGTACGCACCTGGAGTTTCGGATCGATTCGCGACCATCTCGAGTGACGCCACGATCCGCGTCTGGGACGCCAGCGAGTACGCCGTCTCCACCAAGAGCTTCGTGGCCAGCGCTGGGCTGCCTACTGGGCTGCAGTTCTCGCTGGACGTGCTGGTGTCGGCCTGGACCGACGGCTCCATCCGGTGCCACAGCGCAGACACGGGCGAGCAGGTATGGTCCATCGACAACGCGCACGCCGGAGGCGTCACAGCGCTGGTGCTGAGCCACAACCAGCGGTTCATCGTCTCCGGTGGCGTCGGGGGCGAAGTGCGGGTCTGGGACATCCGCAAGCGCGACATGGTGTCGCACCTCAAGGAGCACTCGCTGCCGGTCACGGACCTGGCGCTGTATCGGGACGATCTGCACGTGATCTCGAGCTCTCGAGACCGCAGTCTGCTCTGCTGGGACCTGCGCAACGAGCGCCGCATCTCGAGCCACATCCAGCGCATGGGCGGCATCAACACCGTGGCGCTCGCGGCCAACCAGACGCTGGTGCTGAGCGCCGGGCAGGAGAAGCGGATCTCGTACTGGGACCTGCGCATCGACACGCCCGTGAACGTCATCCAGCGAGCGCACGAGGAGGAGGTCACGTGCATCGCTGTGGCTCACAGCCTCGAGATCTTCGCCTCCGGAGGCAACGATCGCCTGGTGCGGCTCTGGGACTACAACTCTGGGCAGCTTCTCATGGACGGCAAAGGCCACTCGGGCAACGTGCGTGGTCTGGCCTTCAGCCCCGACGACCGGCAGCTCGTGTCTGTGGGCGACGACGGCAGCGTCATCGTCTGGAACATCTACACCGAGTAAGCAGCTTAGCTTGGCGAATGTACCTCTTTCTATTTAGCTTGCTCTTCTACTGCTGCTCGTGCTTCTTGAGGTACGTATACAGCAGCTGCACGCCAAAGCCCGTGGCGCCCTGCGGGAAGTACGACTTGGCCGCGCTGTAGTTGGACGGCCCGGCGATGTCGACGTGCGCCCAGTCCACGCCTTCGTCGATGAACTGCTGCAGGAAGGCGGCCGCCGTGGACGCGCCGCCGTAGCGGCCCTTGCCGCAGCTTCGCGAGTCCGACTGCGTGCCCTTGAGCTCCGCGACGTGCTCCGGCAGGATCGGCAGGCGCCAGCAGCGCTCGTGGCACTCCTTGCCGGACTCCTGCAGGGAGCCAGCCAGCTCATCCGAGTTGGAGAAGACTCCAGCGCAGTGCTCGCCCAGCGCCACTGCACCACACAAGAGCAAGAGTCATCAGTCAGCAAGTACGATCATTAGAGCGGCTAGAGACCAGCGTACCGATGCAGGCGCCCGTGAGCGTGGCCACGTCGATGACCTTCTTGGGCTTGTACGCCTCTTGGATGTACGACAGCGTGTCGCCCAGCACCAGGCGGCCCTCGGCGTCCGTGTTGTTGTTCTCGACCGTGATGCCCTTGTGCGACTTGACGATCGTGTGCGGCTTGACGGCCTTGGAGCCGATGGCGTTCTCGGCCAGGGCCAGCGCGCACACGATGTTGAGCTTGAGCTGCTGCCGCGAGGCGGCGCGCACGGCTCCGAGCACGGCGGCCGAGCCGCACATGTCGGTGTGCATGTCCTCGATGAAGCCCGTGGGCTTGAGGTTCAGGCCGCCCGTGTCGAACGTGATGCCCTTGCCCACGAGCGCCACGGTCTCGTCCGAGTCCGGGTTGCCCTGGTACTCGAGGATCACGAGGCGCGGCGGACACACGGCGGCCTGGCCCACGCTCAGGAACATATTCATGCCCAGCGCCTGCAGGTCCGCTTGCTGCAGCACGCGCAGCGACATGTGCGGCAGGTCGGCCGACGCGCGCGCGATCTCCTCCATGAAGGCCGGGTCCACCACGTCGGCGCGGAAGTTGCCCAGGTTACGCGCGAAGATGGTCTCCTCGCCCAGCGTCACCTGCTCCGCCACGTTCTTCTGGAATGACGCGGACGCGTCCAGCAGGATCTTCTCCAGCGGCAGCTTGAGCTTGTCCTCGCCCTGCTCGTCCTTCTTGGAGCTCAGGTACGCGTCGAACTGGTAGTTGGACAGCATCGAGGCCTGCGTCATGACGTCCACCACGCGCTCCGGCTGCAGACCGGACGCCGACAGCTGCGGCACCTGCAGCACGACCTGCTTGGCGCGCTTGGCCTTGACCGTGCTCAAGGCCGCGTGCGTGGCTTCGCGCAGCGCGTTCTCGTCGACCTTGGACTCGTCTCCGAGGCCCACGAGCAGCACGCGGCTGTGCTCAAGCGCCGCGTCGTCCTCGCTCGGGTACAGGTACATCTTCTCCTGCTTCTTGGCGCCAAAGTCGCGCAGCGCATGGTGCGAGACCGGGAACGGCAGCGCGCTCTGCAGGTCGCTGACCGACGGCTTGGCCTTGTCCTGCTGCGAGACGAACACCACGCGCGTGGCCACGGACTGGCTATCCTGCGCGGCCGCCAGCGCCACCTGGCCCTGCACGCGCTGCTGCACCAGGCGGTGCGCTCCGGTCGAGAAGAATCGACGCATTAGATCCGTCCTCTTGCTTGCCAATGCGATTGTGTGATGCGCAATGCGTGACCCCATGAGACAGTATACCGACTGAAACCGGTACTGTACCGGTTTCCCCACTGTGGCGCCATTCTGGGCGCATACACAATCATCATGAGCGTGCTCCGCCCCGAGATGGCGCAGGTCGTGGCGCAGAGTCTGGGGCTGCCGGACCTGAGCGACGCCTGCGTCCGAGCGCTGCTGCCGGAGGTCGAGCTCCGCGTGCGCGAGGTCGTGCAGGATGCGCTCAAGTTCCGCAGCCACTCAAAACGGCCGGTGCTCACGACCGCGCACGTGAACCAGGCGCTGCAGGCGCGCAACGTCGAGGTGCGCTTCTTCCGTGGTCATTAGAGCGTCTTTGAGGCTGCTGAAGGGCCTGACGTGTTGCTTGGGATGGATTCTAGGGCTTGTACGGCTTTGAAGCGCCCGGGAACGTCAAGTTCCGACAGGCCGACGACCACGAGTCGCTGTTCTTCTGGGACGACGAGGAGCTCGACCTGGCGCAGCTGCTGAACGCGCCGCTGCCGCAGATCCCCATGAAGCCCATGGTAAACGTCCACTGGCTGGCGGTGGACGGCGTGCAGCCCATGATCCCCGAGAACGAGTCGGTGGAGGACGACTCGAGCTGCCACACGTCCATCAAGGACGACGCGTTCGTGAACAACGTGGACCGCAAGCCGCTCGTGAAGCACGTGCTCACGGAGGAGATGCAGCTCTTCTACACCAAAGTCACCGAGGCCGTCAAGAGCGACGACTTTGAGCTGCAGCGCGCCGCGTTCACCAGTCTGGCGCGCGATCCAGGCATCCATCAGCTGCTGCCGTACTTTGCGCGCTTCATCTACGAGGAAGTCAAGCACAGCAACCACGACCTGGCGCTGCTCTACTCGCTAATGCGCGTCTGCCGCTGTCTGCTCGTGAACCCAAGTGTGCACGTCGAGCTATACGTGAGTAGAAGGGCTCGTACTGGATGCTGATAGGCGTCAATGGCTCACCATGCTCTTGTTCTGTAGCTGCATCAACTGCTGCCGGCCATTCTGTCCTGCGTGCTGGGCAAGCAGCTCTGCGATAACCCAGCAGACGATCACTGGACGCTGCGCAAGTACGCAGCGCAGCTCGTAGCTCAGATCTGCGAGCGATACGGCGAGACGTACGAGAAGATCCAGGCACGCATCTCCAAGACGTACCATCGCGCCATCACAGACCCGTCATGTCCGTTCGCGACGCAGTATGGCGCCATCTACGGTGCGTTGCAGTGGTCTTCCTAGTGGCTCTCTGGCTGTCAAATGCTCATCTTGTGGCTGTGCTCAGGCATGATGTACTTGGGCCCGTTGGTCATGGAGAGCCTGCTGTTCCCCAACTTGTCAGCGTACTTCGAACGGCTGGAGCCCGCGCTTTCGTCCACAAACCCGAACCTGGTGGAGCGACTGGAGGCGCAGAACTGCTTCGGCATCGCAGTGGTGAGAGCGCTTTTCAATGAGCTGAACGTGGTACTCGATTGATTAATGGTTGTTTCATGTAGCACGCCTCGGGCATGTACTTCTCCATGTCCAAGGACAAGCGCCGGGGCTCTTCGTCCACGTTCTCGACGTCGACTCTCAAGGACATTGTGGAATTATTATATGACGCCTTTGGAGAGAGTCTCGTGCCGTACATCCGCCACGACCAACCCAACGGCCTGCTGGAGATGTGTCTGTGAGGGAGAAAAGAACGCTAAGCCACAGACCAAAATATACCAGTAGCGCAGTTGACCATGACGAGTTGTGGATGTATTTTAACGCATTTACGAGGCTTTTTACTTCTCTACAGCGCTGAATTCTCTAAATGTCGCAGCTAATAGCTGTGGTGGATGGAGTCGGAGCCGTAGTAGCTGGAGCTGCTGTCGTTTGGGCTGGCGCAGTAGTCAGAACTGCTGTACTTGAAACTGGTGTTGGTGCTTCAGTTGTCGGAGCTGGTGTTGGAGCAGTTGTTGCTGGAATTGTTGGTGCCGCAGTGGTTAGAACTGCTGTTGGTGTTTCGCTGGTTGGGGGTGTCGCGGTAGTAGGAACTGGTGTCGGTGTCACGGTGGTTGGGACTGGTGTTGGTGCCACGGTGGTTGGTACTGGTGTCGGTGCTTCCGTAGTAGGAACTGGTGTTGGTGTCGCGGTAGTTGGAACTGGTGTTGGTGTCACGGTGGTTGGTACTGGTGTCGGTACTTCCGTAGTTGGAGCTGGAGTTGGTGCAGCGGTTGTTGGCTCTGGTGTCGGAGCTGGTGTTATGGTTGGCGACGCTGCAGCCACCGCAGCTAGTGACGAAAGTCGAGCTGGGTAGTCACCAGCCTTGCTCTGTTTGGTCCACGTGTAGAACCCAAAGTGTCTCTCCAGATCGTCCACCATGGTCGTGTCGGTCGGCGACCGATCGAAGAACATGAACCAGAAGGCCTCGTTGCCTCCGTCGGTCGGGCTCCAGTTGAGGTACGAGTCGTAGAAATACTTCGAATTGGCCAGCGACGGGATGTTGTTGGGCGCGTAGGAGCTGGGCGAGCCTTCCGTCGGCCATCCGATCTCCGTGAGTCGCAGCTTGGACGCTGGATAGATCGAAAGCATTTGCCCCCACACGGCGTTAAGGATCACGAGCGGATAGTCGGAGTCGTAGCTCGCGTCGAAGAACGGATAGATGTTGACGCCGATGATATCGCAGTTCTCGGCCAGCGCCAGCATCTCGGCGCGTTTGGAAGCGTCCAGCCACTCGGTCGCTCGCTGCACCGTACCAATGGGCACCCTTCGACTGGTCTTGGTCGCCAGTTGGGTTCGCAGATCCGTTATTCGCTGCGAAACAGTGGCCGCGGAGTAGGAACCGGCCGGCGAGATGTTCTCATTGCCCACAAGGATCGCAGAGACGGTGTTTGGGTAATCCACCACCGCTGTGACCGCATCGTCGACCTGGTTGGCGTACCAAGACTCGTCCGTCATGAACACGCCGAGATAGAGCTTGACGCCGTTCGCTGCAGCCGCAGGGGCCACAGGATACCCGAAGAAGCTCGAGTAGTACGTGCGAACAACGGAGAAGTAGCTGCTCATGATGCTGAAGTCGTTGACCATGGCCGTGTCCAGTCCAGCAGCACTGCCGCCCGTAAGCGGGTACTCTGGGTTGTGGAACGGCGAGTAGCACACGCCCTGCGTGATCGCGGCGTTGGCCTCGAACTTGGATCCGGTCGAAGATTGAAGCATGGCTTCATGCATGGCTTCGGTCTGGTTCACCCAGGGCGGGCGGTTGTCGTAGCAGTACGCTGACACAGTGGCTGGCTGGGCCATGGAGACTACGAAGGCCCAGAGCAGGCTGACTTGGAAGCGCATCTGAGGCGGAGGATTGGGCAATGAGGTGCAAAGTCGTGGCCTCTTGCTGGCGAAACGGACTGCTGGAATGTCAGCACAGATAGACAGACCGGAAGTTTCCGCATGCGATGGAGCAATTGAGACCGGAATGCGGTTAGAACTCGCCACCAACTGACTGGATGGTAATGTGGAGCTTGAAGCGACGCAGTCGTCGTTTAGTGATCAAACAGGAGTATATTTACTGAACTGATGACATTATAGGAAGATATGACATGGAGTGACAGAATGGGCACTCCATCGGCTCTTGAAGTTGCTATTTATGTAAAGAGCCACGAGAATCTTGGATGAAGACTGCCATATTTAGGCTGGCATGAAAGCATCTGTGGTGAAGAGGTTGATAGCAGAGAATGAATTTGAATGTGGATGTTTGAAAGGAGTGAACGAAGACTTCGAGATTCGCCAGATTAAGTGGTGGAGAGACAGGGTCTAAACATTATGAGTGCCAACACGCAACCACCAGCACTTGTATACCCTAACCATACTGATCTAACTCTCTAAATTCTACATTTCCAGTTAAATTGAGCCTCACACACTGTCTCTTCAAGGCCCCTCTTCGACACGTTCGACTCTGCTTGGGTCTGCTCCGGCCGCGATCTTTCGTTCCCTCTGGCGATGGCCCCCGCCTCCCTCCAGAGCCCTTTTCTCGCCACCAAAAAATCAAGCAATCGCTTCGTCCGATTTCTACCAGTCGTTTCCCGTTCTGGTGCCGAATCTGAGTTCTCGACGGATTTTCAGCCAATGAAAAAGCCGATTTCATAAAACCTCACGCTGTGGATGGCTTTTTTGTGTCCTTCTTTGAACTTAGATACAACCAGGTACAGTACAAGCCCACGCGCGCCACGCCGCTCTATCAGCCGCCGCCGCGCTCCAGCCCTCGCGCTTCTCTCTGTCTGCGTCTCTGTAGCCTCAGCTACCGAAGGAAGAGACGTCTGTGCATCTGCTCCGTCTTGCGCGCGTTCTGCTGCGTCGACTGCGGCCTCGTTCGGCTTCTAGAACGTTCTAGATACAAAAGGTAGATCATGTGGACAACCTTCTGAAGGAAACAGCGACCTCAATTGCGTCTCTTGTGGCTCTGTAGAGGCGTGAGTGCGTGGTAGAGATGGCCAAGACTGCAGTGCTGCAGCAGTCCACGGCGGTGCCGTCCAATTCGCTCATCTACAACGCTGGCGCGCGCGTCTGTTCGCTCGCCATGCGCTCCGTGACCGAGACCAAAGATACCGTGAGTGGGACTGCTGCCACTCAACGAATTAGGCTGATACACCCACGGACTCACTGTTCGCTGTCTTAGCTGCTGCTGGTCTGCATCGGCATGCTGGAAGCGCTAGATCGACTGCAGGAGCGCCTTCGCATTCCGTCGTCCATTGTGAAGGAACTGCGCCGCAAGCTGACCCAGATGCTCACGGACCACGCGCGAGCCACTCGGCTGCACAGCAGCAGCCCGTCGCCACTCTTTCCAGCGCATCACACGATGGAACAACTGGGGGATGCCATCGCGGAGAGCGACGCCTGGGACGACGCGAGTCCGGAGGAAGTCAAGGGCATGGTGCACTGGGCCATCGCTGGTGCGTTGCTGGCCGATTCAAGCACCAGAAAGCATGACTAGAAGATTGACTTGTGCTGCTTTGTAGTGACCATATCGCTCAACAGACTGGTGCTCCTGGGCTCAGTGCGCATGTGTCGCGCCCTCTTGATTCTCGTGCTCAACCTGCCGGTCATTTCCACAGCCTGCACGCTTTTCTATCGGATGTATCAGCTAGTGGAAGACGTCGTCCTGGGTGCCAGCAATGAGCTTAGCTGCGAGAAATCCGCTCTCATGTCGACAAATACAGCTCCGCACCAGTCGCCAGAGCAGCGCCCTGTCATTGAAAGCTACATCGACGACCCCAGCTGTGCGTGATCGTGCCAATACCGATGCTGTTTAGGATCATTCATGTGTGTTGACTGATTCTCTGTTTCTGTAGTGACTGCCGTGGTGCTGGAATACCGCGAGAAGGACTGCATGGTGCCGCTCAATATCAACCGAAGAATACAGCGCGTGATGCATTTCCAGATCCCACTGCGGTCCTTTGAAGCGACCGTGAGACTGCCGCCTGAAGACAGGATGCATAATGCTCAAGCGCACCAGCAACACGCACTAACTACTTCAAGCCACAGCTATCGCAACTCCTATACAAGCCAAACGCAGTCGTCCAAGTCGCCTCGGTCCATCCCGGTCTCGCCCTTGGCGCGGAAACGCGTCCAGTTGGCGTTTTCCAATTTCTCAGACGATGTACTGTATCGAGCTCGCGATCGCCTGAGACAGGAGCGAGCTGCAGCTCTTAGCGGCACTCTAGAACTGCCCATTCCACGCTTCAATATTCACGATTGCAACGAAGAACTCTATTTATCCTGCGGACGCCATTGCGCCACCAAGGTGAGTTCATGGCCATGGCTCTGATTCAGATCTGCACTTGATTCACCCGCTTCTCCTTCCCTTTCTAGGTTGGATCTGGAATGTATCGAAGTGTCAGAGGCTCCGTTCCCATTCCTACAGGTCGCTATGTCTACTTTGAAATGACGCTCAAAGAAATGTCGTCTCAAATGCGGCCACCGCCTCCACCTTCAACGGCGACAGACGTCAAAAGTGGCGGTGAAGTCAGCGTCTGCATTGGTCTCTCCACACGACTCATGCCACTCAACACACTCGTCGGGACCTCACGGTATTCGGTACGTTATCTCTTCAATTGATGTATCCTAGTTGAGCTGCAGTCAGACTCACTTCTGCCTTCAGATAGGATTCTATTCGGCCGGTCATGTCCTGATAGGCTCGGATCGACGGGATTTCGTGTCAGTGCAGCATGGCTACGGGGACCAGTCCACTGTAGGCGTTCTGGTGTACGCAGGCGTCGACGACCAGGGCACAGACACTCCAGACAGCAGTGACTCGGACCGTTCGACGTCGCCATCCTCTTCCTCGTCGCAAAGTGCGCAGGCCCTGGTTCGTTTTTGTGTCGACGGTGTCGCACTGCGAGATCCCTCGAATCGTGTGCTGGTGTTCACGCTGCCGTATTCGCCCACGAGTGAACTGTTTCCAACACTGACACTGCACTCACAGGAGGTTCAGGTGGACAGCCGCTTTTCAGCACCGGACATTGTCGCGCTCAACGTGAACGACATGGAGCTGCCCGTGGCTCCCGACCACCCGATCGAGATCTGGTGCTTGGACGGTCTGAAAGTCGCGATTGCGTCCTCTCCGTCCAGCCCAAACGCATGACGACTGCGACGTGAACATGCGTCCGTTTGACCACGTCAAGAACTGTGGTTACAACGCCCAGAGTGATCTTCGTTTCGGATCTCAAGGAGTCCGCAATGGGGAAACAAGTTCAAGTAGAGGAATAATAAGAGAGCGCCAAAGAAGCGCTCAATGTGATCCACGCGTTTGGAATGATTTCAGTAAGCTGCTTGGCTTCGAGTTGACAGACCGGGATCATCAAGGTGCAGAGGGGAAGCATTTGCTTTCTATCCCATGGGTTACAGGACATGGCTACATCACGTTCCGGTCGAATGCAAAGCACGATCGGAGCCCAAAGCATCTGGCCCGACAGGCGTCAGGCAGCAGCAGAAGATCCGAGCGCGGATGGATCGCATGGGCAGGAGGCAGATGGAAGCGGGCGGTCGGTCATTGATGGGCAAGAAGAACCTTCCGCGCCTGTTCGCCGATCATGGATCCTTGGGTCGGGTCTTAATCACCCAACGGGCGGGTTTGCTGATTTGAAACGGTTTCTGTGGAAATCTGGTCTGGGTTTGGACCTGGCGGGTTTTGTTGAAGCCACCAGACCCGTCCGGACATGGACATGCGCTCTCATGGGAAATGGCTTCCACGTGCGTCAAGATCTGCCGCTTCATGCGCTTCAATGCGTTAGAGTTCTTCACATAGATTCACTTTTAGCGTATTAGCGTATTTTTGGCCTTGGGCTCCGCTCTCTTTCATACAGTCTGCTCTTCTACAAGTTGCGGGATGGCCGGCTGATTCTTTTCGGTCTTGGAACGTGGACGCGCGTCTTCGGTCCCTCCTCATCTTCCTCAATAATGATAATAATAATGAAACGTTGTCTTCTGCTATGGCTGGCGTCTTCATGCGGTCCGAGACAGCGCCGCCGCACCGTGCAGCCAGTAGCCGTCGTCCATTTGCTTGCGGAAGCTCTTGGCTTCGTCATCCGAGATCTCGTCTTCGAACGGCAGCTTCACGTTGGCAGTGCGCAGAGGCAGAGTGCGCACAACTCGCCGTGTCTTCTCCATGCGTGGAGGCTCCATTCGTCGGCTACAAAGGACGCAAAGTCAGGATCTGCATGCGGCCGTTACCGAATGATGGAAGGATTACCTGATGGCAGACGGCGGTGAGGCGGCGCGGATCAGCTGCCGCTCGTCGTCCGCAGGGTCCATCTCCTGCTCCAGCTTGCGCTTGCGGGGGCTCAGGCGCATGGCCAGGGCCGAGGGCGAGTCCATGGTCATGGCGTCCATTGGGATTGGCTTTGGGAGGGGGCTCTTCGTTTGATAAGTGAGAGGCAACGTCCCAAGCGGCATCTACGGTACTCTCCCCCATCTATGAAACCGCCGGCCCCAAGGGGACATAGCGCTTGTTCTCTTCCGCCTGCGAACCTAAGCGAACGGTCCCGAAACGTTTCCTGGTCCCTCCCCCTCCTCTCCTCTCCTCTCCCCTCCTCTCCGCTCCTCCGTTTCCCGCACAAAGTAAAAAAAGAAAGCGATCCAACGGCTTTTCTAAGAAGATATGTGTGGCTCATGAATAAAAGCTGTATATTGGGCACACGCAGTGAAAGGATGCATGTCGCGTGGACGTATGGATACGCATGAGGGGGCGCGACTGACAGGCTTCCTACAGTACTGGGCACCGTACACACGCGACAGAGGCGGGATGGATCCTCATGCCAGCACTAGATCTCGCTGACGTCAATCGGTCCGAACGCATTGACGGATGGATGGATCCTTCTTTATTTCATTGTGTTGCCTGCGGTTTGGCAGGTTTCAGTTGCAGTTGCTTGTGGGGAAAAGGGAAACAGTTTCCGGAAATTGCTTCCATTTTTATGAGGTAATTTACGGGGATTCGAGAATTGGTAAGATTACATGTTAAGTACGCGCGAACTTTATTCAAAATTTCAGCTGGTCAAGTCGAAGCAAGAGTTGAATCAGCCGCACGTTGCCTTCATATCCAACGGCTTCAAGCACAGCTGATGCCAATGCAATGCCAGTAACATGGTCTCGGCTGCAAATCTGATTCCAGATGCTCAATGGCGTGGAATTCCTGCAGCCATTTCAGTAAAAGATCGGTCTATCTTCTAACTATTTACCTACATAGCCACATCAAGTTTTGATAATGACCAATTTCATACTCGTATCCAAATTTCTCCTTTTCAACCAATCACAACGGCGCTACCTCATTCTTCATGGCAAAGATGACGATGATGGCGTTGACGGACACCTCGACCTTCGAGTCGGCCTTCGATCCGCCTGGTACAACCGCTCTCTCGGCCTCTTGACTCTGTCCGTAGCAAGAGAACTGACGCATGCGCTCCCTCTCTATTTGGCTGTAGAGCTGCGGCGGGTGGCATGCGGCCATTGCCACCGAGCAGCAGCCTACGTGGCTTGCGGCCTCTGCAATCAGCAATTCTGCGAAGCCTGCGACCGACACGTGCACTATGAGCTAGAGAGGTCGAGGGAAAGCAAAGGATCAAGTCATGACGCGCACTGTGTGCGAGTCAATGGTAAGCATGAAGACATGACGAATAAGTGGAATGGTGCGATGAGATCTGACGGTTGAATGCTAGTGTGCCAAGTCTGTGGCCGCGCCGAGGTCGACTTTCTCTGCGTGAACTGCGATAATGCGGCGTACCAGTGCCGATTCTGCTGCGCGGAGCGCCACCATGATGTCGTGGGCAGCTTCGCGCTGCACAAGTACTTCTGTGTGGACGGGGCGCCGTCCAACATGCAACGCTACGCGAAATGGTCGGACGGGTTGCTGGAAATGGCCAAGATCCAACGCCGGATGCTGCAGGATGCAACAGCTCCAGATCCCATTGGAACGATGCAGACGCTGGCGATCTCAACTCCAAGACAGCACTCACAGCCGCCGCCACCACAGCCCACTGCAGTCAAAACGGAACGGCAGGCACAACCACCACCGCGACGAACCAATGACAGCAATATGGTGGATCTCACGGAAGACGACGACGAAGCGCCAATCGTGAAGCCTGAGCCGTATAGTGCTGGCAACGCAATAGCTACAAATCCAACATTCACGACTGCCGCTCCTGTTCCTGCTCCAACTCCAGCACCAGCAATCAAGGCAGAATCAGCATGGCTTGCAGCAGCAGCTGCTTCTGCTCAGCAAAGTAGCACGCCGAGCTTTGATGATGATGGAGACGATGACGACTGGCTCGCGAACGAAGACCCTGGTGTGTTGACCATGATCGAAGAGTACAATCGCTTGAGTGAGGTCATTTTCAACACAGAGCAGGCATTCGCACAGAAGCAGAACGAGATGAAAGCGCTGATCACGAATCCATCGAGTGACATGAATGAAGTCCTCCGGCATCGAACCCAGAGCGGACAGCTGCGCAACCTGCTTCAGAAAGAAACGCATAATCGCAACGCTGTGGTCGCACGATTGGTGGTCTACCTGAAGCCTGTTCCTGGTGCGCTGGCAGAGCTACTGGAGTCCACTGCGGACATCCCATACGTGCAAACTGCGAGCCATCGGAGCTGTGCGCAAGCTGAGGCTGCATTGCAGAACAAGCGACAGATTCTTCGTACCTTGAAGCGACAGCTGATGGAAACACTAAACATGAAGGCAAAGGTGCCGTATGCAGAGGTGAACGAACTGGGTAAGATGATCGCCAAGGAAGAAGCTGAAGTGAGGCAGCTTCAAGAGAATCGCCTGGAAGAGTTTGTCAAGCTGTTTCAATTCAGTGATCAAATTCGTAAGGCAGCGCGTAGCATGATCACGTAGTGATGCGTTCTTTTGGTGCATTTATTAAGTGCACAAAATTGCCTCCGTATACTTGCAGTTTAATGGTACTCGGCAGCGTTTTGTTTTCTGCGTTGATGGTGTAAGTGATCGATGTTAGAGTTCGGGCTCACTCAACGGCATGTTGACGACGGCTGATACAAGTGGAATACAGCTGGGCCAGAAAACACGCACCAGTTGAGTATCCTCATCAACTGAGCCAAGACTGTACAAAATTACCTGTCTTTTCCGCAAACAAAGATGGAGACAGTATCTGCTGCACCGGTATCTGAGATACACTCGACGTCCAAAGTGTAAACATATTGGATGTTCTAATACGATCATAAAAATTCGTTAAAAGCGAGCGTTGGAGAAACCTGGCTGGCCTAAATGGATACGAACCGGAATCACGAGCGGAATGAGCAGTAAACTGTTGGGAATGCGGTAGAGCGAATGATCATAATGAGAAGCAATCGTAATTTCTGTCACAGCTTTTGGACCGGCATTCTACGATCAAAAATAAATTCAGAATATATAGAAGCCCGGCATTGTAGTACAAAATGTAACTTTACCTGGACGTTTAGTTTTATGCGGAAGTGGGGGCCAATACCCTGGATTTGGGCATTTAATCGAATGGCAGCGCTCGTGGAGTAGGAGACAGGTCCCTGCGCATACCAAATGCAGATTTCATCATCCAATTCTTAATGAATTGATCAAGCAAGAATGGATAAGTACCTGCCCATCTTTGATGATCTTCACGTACGCTCGTGCAGTTGTCAGCCGCAATTTGCAGAGATCGCGCTGGAAGTGACGGTGCATTTCTGTTGCATGGTCTCGTTCTCGCTGCGTCTGCTCAACGTATAGTTTCGTCTTCTTCGGAATGTTAAGTGGGATATCTAGAATAGCACAATGTGCACTATCACGTAAGGAACCTGAATTAAAGCAGATGAATTCGCTCTTTACCTTGCTCCGGCGGGGGTCCTGCGGCTTCCGAAATGGCCTATAACATTTCATTTAGGTTTTTGTGATGCATGTTGGAGTATAGAAACCTTACCTCAAGACTAGCTGTACGTTTAAGGATCTTGAGTGACAGAGCGCCGTTCTTCTGAACCAGCACCAGACAAGCATCCTCACGCCCGTATTGACCGAATAGGATACCAGTGAGCAACGTGTCACAATTAAGTGTGCAAATCTTGACTTTTTCGTTGTACAAAATCACATCTCCGTTCCGCAGCGCAACAAGAGCACCACGTGCTTCCTTGGTACGTAAACTGAAGGCTTCGATAGCAACAATATCGTCTGTCATCGTCAGACTCCAATTCTTTTTACCCTTCAGGTGATAAGACGTGAGCTTGCGGTTCATAGATGCCACAACCATGCTCTTTTCGAGCTGCAGAAGTCCACAAGGGGTGGCTTCAAGCTCAATCACAGTCTTGAGCAACTCTCCATTTTTGATCGTGTACACGGAGCCGCTTCGCGTTGTGAGAATGAGACGACATTCTACATCGAAAAGCCCCCAGGGGACAATTTCCACGGGAATACCAGGTACTTTGACCTGCTGGATAATCGATGTTCCTTGCGGATCAAGCACGTAGACCATGGACGTCTCTGTTCCAACTACAAGGCTAAACGAACCTCATTCAGATTATGATGGTATATGCGCTTCAAGAAATCCGTTGCTCTTACCAGCTTACAGCATCCTTGTCGTCCATGTTCTTCTTGACTGTGGCCAAACACGTGACATTCGAGCGCTCTATCAGCGGCTCATCCATAAATCGTGTCACGTACTCAGCCTGCTCGTCGATATCGTCAATTGCCAAAAGCCCACGCGATCGCTCTGTTAAGCGAATCCCGAGACCTCTTCACAAATAGAAAGTCATGAGACTCAATGGGGAAGCGTGACTCAAGAAATTCTCAGTACCTCATGGACGTTAGTTGCGCGAGTGTAGCTGGAATCTCGATCGTGCACTTAGCTAGTGCCTCCCACAATCGTTGTTCCTCGGCGTCGACCTCGAGTGCGGGGACGGTGAACTTGTAGTGCGGGCGAAAGTTGCGGTAGATGTAAATGAAGCTTCCAGACGCCACTGCGATGGCTGGAACTCGTGGCCGACTCGTGTCTGTGTAGATGCACATAGTTCATTGTATGGAGCGGATTAGAGGTTGTGGGAATTGCTCGCTCTCACCAGAGTAGAAGTAGCTCAGCGCCGATGGAACGCCTAGGATCACTTGTTCGGCGTGCAGCGACGATCCTAACCAAGAAATGCAGACACATTATCAGTCATGGGTTATACTCGTTCCTGTAGCATGATGAAAATTGTGTAGGTGACCTTTGAACATTTTCAGTCGTTTGTCGGCGTCCGCGACGATGAGTTTGGAATCGCCATCTCCATAGACATCCACAAGACACATGCAGCTACAGGGAACCGTGTCAGCTGGGATTGCCACGTAGCAATAGATATCTATACAAGCGACGTAGTCAAGTGACCTTGAGAATGCACGGATGCCGGCCACCGAGTTGTGATATGCCGAGAGCCATGGACCTACAGCAGCAACCGCAGACGTTCAGCCACCCAACCCACATCACGATGCGCACCGCGCGCGTAGGCTGCTGTACGGACTCTTGGCAGGCTTCTTGGCCTCCTGCACGTGCGTTGCCGCACTCTCTTTCTCTCGTTCGTCCTCCATGAGTTTCCCTTCTTCACTGGATCCAACACAACACGAAAGGGCACAATGCGAAATGGAAACACGTTTGGTTCGTATTCATGTTACAGTTAACAGTTAAGCTACGACAGACTGCTCTTGCGGACGCTGTTGGTCTTGGCCGAAGGTTTGTTCAATAAGTTACTGCCGGCAAACTGGTGCTCGAGCGAGTCGCGGCAGTCGAGCACCATGACGCGGCTCGAGATGTACGTGTAGTGCTTCCAGACGACCGACTCGTCCACCACGGGTACGCGGATGCTGCCGTGGTGGTAGTTGTCTGGGATGAGGCGGCAGCGGCAGGTCGTGAGCGATTGGCAGGCGCCCACGCGGCGGATTGGGAGCCACAGGGCACAGCAGCTGAGAGGCAGCGTTCAAGCACGTTAGAGCAACGCCACAATGCAGATTAGAGTAAAAGAGCGTGACATACCTTTCGAGAAAGTCCGCCTCGAACTCGCAGCCTTTGCATTCGATGTTGATCGCGACGACTGCGAATTCAAACATCTGGAGCTGGATCCACTGCTGATCTGTCGACGCGACCGTCGAGACTGCCTCACCATTAAACGCGACCACTTTTGGCGCGAGCAAGGACTCGGTGGTATTGCCTGCCAGACCGAGCACTCTGCCCATATAGCCGCTTTTCATGTGCACTTTGATGTCTTGGATGTCGACAGTAAGCTGTCGCGGGAGCAGGTTCTGCAGCACAATACGCAGCTGGATTGACGACGTCCCTCCTCGCGAGATGGTTCTGCAGTCTGACCGGTGCGCGATCGTAATCCAAGCATCTGCTCCTTCCTGGCGCACTCGGCCCCAAGCGAGCTGGCTCTTGGGCGTGAATCGGCCGCGAGGCATGAATCGATTGCGATGCAGATAGAAATACAATTCGTAGAAGTTTTCGGTCCCGGTCATTCGCAGCATGGACTGCGGTCGGTCAATACGCCATCGTGAAGCACAGTAGCGGCGCCAAATGGCATCGCGCTGGCAGATTTCCTTCCAATAGCCATTGACCTGCCTGCAATAGAGACGTCGCAACATCCATCGTGAGCAAGTGCCCACAAAGGCCATCAGGAAGCATTCAACAGTCGTCGTACATGGCAGTAAGCACGTCCACAGGGGAGAGGAAACCCACAACATGCTCCACCTAGAGTTAATGCACCACGTCAGTGAACACAACGCGAATGGCCCAAGAGGAGCTACTGATTGCTTACGAGGTCGTCCGCAATATTGTCGGCCCCTGACCGCTTGGGCAGCGGCGCGACAGCTGCGATTGACGCTGCAACGCCAACGCCGGCCACTGAGTGGACTGCCGCCATGCACGCCAGCAGCGACGTCCTTTCAGAGAACGCGGTGGGCGGAAGCGGCGAGAGCGCGTGGAAATGCTCGGCCATCTTGCAGTTGGGCCATTGTTCCCAGAAGGCCAGTGTTCTTTGCCCACGCTCCTGTCTGGTTGAACATTGGCTAAAAATACGTCGACCGAATTAACGGATTTTATTGGTCGAAAGAGAAGCTATATTTTCAGCCAATGAGATATGGGGAATCGTCAACGTGGGCTCGATCGCCCAAACGTCTCCCGCCTCACAACGCCGTGAACGCAAAGCTGATCTGCACCGGTGAGCTGTCTACTGTATGGACAGGCAACGCCAGAACGCCCAGCAGTGTCGCGCGCAGTGTATCTTTCCAAGTGGATTCACTTCGAGTCCCACATCGAAGTGCACATGTCACTAAAACCGCGTCCGAAAAATAACCTCGACGGTCATTTAAATTTTCTTTTCTTTCCATCACACATCATGGAAAAATTACTGGCCTCCCCTTTCGCATTAATTATCCACTTTATTGTGTCTCTTGCGGTGGCTCCAACGCCTTCCGCTTCAGCTACGCGCGCTGCGGTCGCCGGAAGGTCGTTCGCGATTTCACGGAAGTACCGACGGGAAACGGCAAGGGCGCTCTCTCTCTCCGCCTCTCTCAGTTTCCCTCTCCAGTGGCGACAGACAGACACTGGAACATGCAGCCCCCGGACCATCCGCTGCAGATGTCGCCGCCACCGCCGCCTCCGCAGCAGGAGCAGGACTGGAGCGACTCGGCCGACAACAACTCACACGAGGACGGGTACTTCACGACCGCCAAGGGACCGTCACTGTCCTATGAACGCAAAATCCGCCTGCACAAGTACGCCGAGAACCGCGCGCGGTCTTGTCTCGGACTGCTCAGCGACTCGAGCAGTGTGCTCTGGAAGCTGCAGGACCACAAAGGCGACGTCGCGTTGTTCAAGCCGAGCTCGGAATGGTCCGAGTTTGTCTCAGCCAAGGCTGTGATCCGCGCCAATGCGTCGTTCCCGAACGTGCTCAAGACCATCTACGACCTCAAGACCTCAGACAAGTTCAAGATGTTCCTGCGAAAGGTCCTGGGCGACGGTTACCTGGACGCCGATGTGCTTGAGGACCTCAATGGCACGGGCGTGTACCCAAGCGCCAATCCGCCCAAGGACGCGCGTGAGATGTACAAGCAGGCAGCTATCAAGTGGTGGGCCATCAAGTCCGGATCGCTTGCCAGCAAGTCCTCGGACTTCTACGTGCTCGAGTACATTGGCATCGAGACTTCTGGCGGCGACATCACGTCCTGCTATCTCTTCCAAGAGTCATTGGCGGAAGTCGGCGGCATGCCACAGATCCAGGGCAACAATCTCGAGCGGTCGCAATTCGATGCGCTCATTTGCAAGTTTGAACGACTGCCCGTCAAGGACTATGCGCAGGAATTTGTGCTGATCTCGATCGTGTTCCAGCGACCGCCGCCAATGGTGTCGCTCTTTCGGAGCAACCCGGCTGTTGAAATGGTGCTGCAGTTTGCCAAGGGACTGCGGGATCTGCTTGAAGACCCACCAGAGCACCAAGAGATCTCGGTTGTCAAGACGTCGGCATGGGTCAAGGACAAAGAGCGCCAGTACTGCATCATTTGCGTGCGTCGGTTTTCCTCAATTTTCCGTCGACGCCATCATTGTCGCATGTGTGGTGAAGTCATTTGCTGGAAATGCAGCAGCACGATTCGCGTGCCGTCTATCAGCTTCACGCACAACGACTCCGGAAAGCAGGTCCTGTCTCGCCATCAGCCAAGCATTCGTGTGTGCACCAAGTGTGTCGTGTCTCAACATCGCTCCAAAAGCGGACGTGAATTGAACAACCAAGAAGACTTTAAGGAGTGGCTGCACCGCACAAAGGCTTCATCAGGAGATGACTCCCAGCTGCCAATACCCGTCTTTAGTCCATCACATTCTCAAGACCTCACTGGTGCGCTTGATGAAGAAGTCGGTAGTGACGCCCACTCGTACGCTCGCAGCCACAGTGAGGGCAACTTACCACGCAGGTATCAGCGATTGAGTATTGATGATGAAGAGATGAAAGAGAATGATCAAGAACAGCTGTCAGAATACCGAAGCAAAGACAACCAGCATGGTGACGAACGAGACTCGAGCTTGAAGAGGTACTCTCGGACGACCGCGTCAAAACAAATGTCGACGAACACACAACAACAGAAACAGAGACAACATTCACAGCATTCGAATCCACGACACAGCTCCAATGCCGATATTCGAAACTCCATACAACGCCGAAGTCGGCGGTCACATTCCGATGTGAGCCTTCAAGAGATGTCGCGTAAGGGACGACCCAGTAACGTTGCAAGCACAATCGGATCTCGAACACATCTTCCCAAAGACTATATCAAGTACCTGGCAAACCAGGAAAGCAGTCGGACGCTATACTCGCGTGATTTCCCTCTGGGATCTATTACTTCGCAAGATTATTCTATTGACAAGCGACCCAGCTCTACTACGGAGCATCTCCTAATGCAAAACTCGAGTTGCGTTCACGCGGCCTCTGCATGGGCAACCAACAAGACCGAATCACTAGCTATGACGGGTGCATTTCAAGAACTTATCACGAAGCTTGGTGGCGAAGTCCACTTTGTGGTCGTTGGGTTTTCCACGGGCTTTGAAGCGGATGTGATTGTGGATCTACTTCGACAACTAGCTCCTGGCGTCCCCTACATTGGAGGCACGATCGCCAGAGGTATGTGCGATGAAAATGCGTGGGTATCTGTGAATCGGCATAACGATGAAGGTTTGGTGACGCTGTGGGGCGTCAACGACCCCCACGGTATCTATACGGTTGTTCATGCTGAATATTCACAAAGTGACGCTCGTGAGAAGACGTTCGCTGCTGCCAAGACGGCGTATGCTCGCGTCGCGGCTGATGTGGATCCGGGCGAAAAACCTGCCTTTACTGCTGTATATGCATGTCCGTTGTTCGTGGAACACGCTATTGAAGGAATCCGTGAAGCTATTCATTGCCCAATTGTTGGAGGCTGCTCTTCAGATGCAGCCAGACAACGCGATGGTGAGGTTTCGGTGTCGTGGATCCAAATCAGCAGTAGCAGCAGCTCAGACTACACGAAAAGCGTGCGAGATGGACGTGGCGACTGGACCGAAATGGGTATTGCGTTTGCGTTATGCTTTCCAAGTGTTGAAACATACGTGAGCTGGTTCAGCGGCTATAGTCCTGTTGGCGTGAATAGTGAGTATTGCATGGGCACTGTTACCAAAGCTTCGAACAAGACCATTTACGAGATCGATTGCAAGCCAGCTGCCGAGGTGTACCAAGAGGTACGACATACTAGTGTTAAGTTAGGCATGTTGGCCGACTAATTTGTTTCATTGTTCCTTGCAGTGGCTCGATGTTGCAGCCGATAAGAGTCAAACCGACCTTTCGTCCATCGGATTCCCGCGCCTCGGCAATTTGCATCCTCTAGGCACAACAATCGACTTCGTCTCGAACCAAATGGAGATTGACAGAAGCAATGACGCACATTCGTCGTCGTCGCTTTGTTCGATGCAATCCAGCGACTGGTCCCGTCTCATCAACATGACGGCTGTGATCACAGGCATTAACGAAGACGGATCTTTGAGTACCACCAGTTCCGTGGCTTCTGGTACTAACGTCGTGCTGATGGAAACGTCTGCCCAGTCACTCAAGACTGCAATCAACAAGGTACGTGCAGTTGTTATCAGATGTGTGTCTGCTGGATCAGTTGACTAAATGTGTATATATCTTTTTTGCAGATGGGTGCACAAGCCATGGAAAGCAACAAGTTCTACATTCACGAGACGATCGGCTGCTTGATGTTCCTATCAGCTGGTGTTCAAGCACTTTTGGGCCACAAAAGCATGGCTGAGATGGTATGTTGTTCGTATTTCAACCTTGTGACCTTTCAGTATTCTCATTGAGATCTTTGTGCCTCTTCAGGTCGGAGCCTACAAGGATTGGTCCGGTGGCGCGTCGCTCATGGGTATGACGACCTTTGGTGAAATCGGGCATCTGCCGAATTCGAACGACTTTCCTCACTATGACTCGCTCATGTTTGGCGCTGTGATCTATTCCAAACGTAAGCGAAAGGAGTACCTGTACTTTTAAGTACTGAAGCCAGTCTCTTCCAGACTCGCATCAAGACTGGACGATTGTTCCTCATGCGTCGCTTCTTCTGCCTCTGCGTTTTCTTTTATTCTCCCTCCCTTCTTTTAATAAGGCTCTCCTCGATAACTAAATAATACAGCAAGTTGTTTTATGGCAGTCTTTTGGGTGCAAAATATCCACACATATTCCTCACCAAAGTTTCTACAGTACAATACTTGTCTACGTATAACAGCCAATCAGAACACGTCTCTGGATCCATTATCCACCAATCGGAGTCCTGGAGCTCCGCTGCCTCTGGCCCCATGGCGCCGTTTGTTTCATTGGGGGATTCGCCATTGGGCTGATTGGTTTCCCATGGGGAAAGAGAGTCGCAAGCGGCGGCGCAGTCGCAGTCTGAGCCCACGCTCGTCGTCGCGTCGCGAGGACCGCAAGCACAGCGGCAGCAGTCGACGCAGCAGTCGCGGCACGCGCCGCTCGAGATCGCGCTCGGCGGACTCGCGATCCTCGTCGCTGGCCTCGCGTTCGTCGGCTGGATCGTCCCGCTCTCGATCGAGCGACCGCCATCGCCGCCACTCCAAGTCGAAGCGCGATAGCGAGTCGCGTAGTCGCCGAAGACGCTCGCGCTCGAGCGGACGGCCGCGCTCCAGTCGTGATAGGAAGAAGGATCGAAGCAGTCACCGGCGACGAAGTCGATCGCGGTCGCCGAGTCGAGAGAAGGACCACGACAGTCGCAAGAAGAGCAGCAGCCACCGCCGATCTTCGCGACACTCGAGATCTCAATCCGCATCGCCCGTGGAGCGACGAGATGTGGAGAACGCGAAGAAGGAAGTGAATGGCTCTGCAGCCAAGAGCGCCGAGCCGGCCGCCTCCGCCTCAGCAGCTGACGCCGTCGTGACTGCTGATAATGGAACCCAGAGCAGTGAGAAGAGTCCATCCAAGAGTGAAGCCCACTCTACGCGGGATCGCAGTCGTAGTCGTGATCGCAAGCGGCATCGTAACCGTAGTCGAAGCCGACCACGAGATCGCAAAGAGTCAAGTTCGACAAGTGGATCCGCAAAGGCAATTTCGACTACTAGTGAGTCTACGGGCAAAAGCGAAGGAACCTCAACCAAGAAGTTCAAGTTTGGCGGCATTGCATTGAAGCCATTGGACAAGGCCAAAGGTGGTAGCACCTTGAAGACTGCTGGTAATGACAAGAAGGCAGATGAAGAGAAGCAACGACGACGAGAGAAGCTGAAGCTCTGGCGTGAACAGCAGATGAAGCAGAAAAACGACGACGCCAAGAGCTTTCTGGCTGAAGTCGATGCTGTACCGTCACAGATCCAGCTCTGGAGCTTGGAGGAAGAAGACAGGAAGAAAGAAACGCCAGAGGAACGACAGAAGCGAGAGGAACGCGAAGAGCAGCAGCGCAAATTGGTACAAAAGGTTGTGGAAGAAGTAGATCCACTGGATGCCTATATGGCTGGACTAGTGGACGAAGCGGCGATCCAGCAGTCCATTGAAAACCCAGCTGCAAATGTGATCTCATTGCAAGAAATTGAGTCAAACAAGATTAATATTTATGGCACTTTCCTGCCACCTCAAGCCAACGCCGAACAAGAAGTTCAGACACCTGTAGCTGCTGATGTTATCAATTCAGAGACGCATGCGACTGGAGAAACACCGGAAGAACGTGAAGCACGAGAAGAACGTGAACTGAAGGAATTCATGAACGCTATCAAAAGCCAACGAGAAACTGATGCAAAGGATGAAGCTGCCTCTTCGTCGAGTCTACCAGGCAATGGAGAAACTGGTGTATCAGACGACGCAGCGAAGTCGAAGGACACTGGACGGATTTACCAAGGATTCGAAGAAGATGCTATCAGTGAAAACGTCGGTGGTGAAGTCGATCAACGATCAGCATTAGAAATCTTGCAAGAGGCTCAGAAGAAGAAGGAAATCAAGCCCGTGGATCACTCAAAGGTAAGAGGGTTGCTTGATCATTACTATGTGCTTCGTTACTAAGTGACTGTTCTCAAACTTGCTGTAGATTGATTACCTACCATTTCAAAAGAAGTTCTACGTCGTCCCGAAGGAACTCAAGGATCTTTCAGACGAGCAAGTAGAAACGATCCGCAATGAATTGGAAATCAAGATTCGAGGAAAGAATTGCCCTCGGCCTCTGCAGAAATGGTCACAATGCGGATTCAGTGTGCGCATGCTTCAGCTCATCAAGAAGCATGGATACACAGAGCCGTTTGCAATCCAGCGACAAGCGCTGCCTGCAATTATGTCGGGTCGTGATGTTATCGGTATCGCCAAGACTGGATCAGGCAAAACGCTTGCATTTCTTCTGCCCATGTTTCGCCATATTCTCCACCAGCCCCCATTGAAAGAAGGCGAAGGACCTATTGGGCTCATTATGGCTCCGGCACGCGAATTGGCGCAGCAAATTTACGTTGAAGCCAAACGATTCGCGAAGGGACTTGGCATTCGCGCTACTGCAGTCTACGGTGGCTCGTCAGTGTCAGAACAAATTGGTAACCTCAAGCGAGGTTCTGATATTGTAATTTGCACCCCAGGGCGTATGATTGATATCCTCTGCATGAGTGCCGGTAAAATGGTGTCTTTGCAGCGTGTGACGTATGTGGTACTAGATGAGGCTGATCGCATGTTTGACATGGGGTTCGAGCCACAAATTACGAAGATCATGATGAATATCCGCTCGGATCGCCAGACCCTACTATTCTCTGCGACCTTTCCTCGTGCCGTCGAAACTCTTGCACGCAAAGTGCTGAAAAAGCCCGTCGAAATTACGGTCGGCGCTCGCAGTACTGCCTCAGGTGACATCACTCAGTACGTTGAAATTCGTGAAGAAAGCGACAAATTCATGCGTCTACTTCAGCTGCTGGGTCTGTGGTACGAAAAGGGCAATATTCTGGTATTCGTGAACACTCAGCAAGCCTGCGATAAACTATTTCAAGATTTGATGAAGGCTGGATACCCAGCGCTTTCATTGCACGGCGGAAAGGATCAAATGGATCGCGATTACACGATTGATGATTTCAAGCGTAAAGTGCGTACGCTTATGGTTGCCACGTCGGTTGCTGGGCGTGGGCTTGATGTGAAGGACCTGGTGCTTGTTATTAACTACCATTGCCCGAATCATTTGGAAGATTATGTCCACCGAGTCGGCCGAACAGGACGTGCTGGACGCAAGGGTACAGCATTCACATTCATTTCACCTGATGAAGAAGAGTACTCGGTTGATCTCGTAAAGGCTCTTGAGAATGCCAAGCAAACGATTCCGCCCGAGCTCGTTACTCTGGCAGATGGCTTCAAAGAGAAGGTTAAACAAGGAGAAGCCCGATATCATGGTAGCGGATTCAAGGGCAAAGGTTTCACTTTTGACGAAACTGAGAGAAGTGAAGCTCAACGCGCGACGGATTTGCAACGGCGTCAATATGAAATCGATCAAGGAATTTTCGTGGAGGTACGCTACAGCAATCTTGATTCTCGAAAAAACTCGTTAACTCATTTTTGCTCATTGATTAGGATACCACCGCTGGTGATGACGAAGAGGTCGAAGAAAAGCCTGCAAAGGAGCCTAGTGCGGTGGATAAGGCTGTTGCCATTGCTGCAGCAGCCGCTGTACCAGCGTCCGCAGCCAAAGCTCCAGTGGCTGCAAATAGTGGTGCAATGGACCAGGAAGCGCTCAGTGCTGTGCGAAAGGCCCAGAAAATTGCACAGATTCTTGATATGCAGTATAAGCAATCTCAAGGTCACGCTGCTGTTGAAGGTAACGAAAACCACTTTGAAGAAGAGCTGGAGATCAACGACTATCCGCAGCAGGCCAGATGGCGAGTCACACAGAAAGAAGCGAGCGATTCCGTTGCAGAACTCACCGGCGCTGCAGTCATTGCGCGTGGCTCCTTCGTCCCTGCAGGGCGGAAACCGAACCCAGGCGAGCGCAAATTATATCTGGTACGTTGCATTTTCTTCTGATTGTAGCATGAACAAAGTCACTCACGCTTGTCGTGTTAAATAGGCTATTGAAGGACCGACGATGGCTGCAGTCTTGGATGCCAAACGCGAGCTGCAGCGGATATTGGACGAAACCACGCTTCAAGTGGGTCTTGGGGGCGAAAAGTATGGCAAATACAACCTGTAATACGAATAATGAAGTTCTACACAGCCTTGAGAAGATCACCTCGCGTAAATGAGGTATTCTGTGACTATTGTACACGTAGTATTGATTCATAGTTCTAAGCTACGAAGTGGACGGCCGTCGTGGTGACGAACCTGGCGGATTATTCCGATGTCTTCGTTGCTCGAGCCTCCGCCATGAGGCGTCTTCAATCGCTTGAAAGCCTCCTGTCCGGATGTTGACGTCTTCGCATCGCCTCAGCACCACAACTCTTCGAGCTGCTGGCTTCGGGTCACAATCACCAGTGATTGCTGGCTCCTGCTGTTTCACACCTCCACATTCCTTTTCATGCCTTCTCTCCTCCTTCCGCTCGTGTGCAGAGCCAACACGCGATGGTCTCGGTATCAACGAAGCGGCTTCCTTCATCTCCAAATGGTGATAAGTTTAGGTTGCCGTCCAAAATGGGTTCATTCGTACTTAATCGGATGATCCATTGTACGTTCCACCACTCCCCTGTTAAAACACTTTGTGTATCGATTACGAGAGGATATCGAATTACACAGGTCCATCGCAGCCGGCCAGCCCGGAGCCAGCAATTGATTCCCCCATCAAGAGCCCCCCGAGCAGCTCATCATGACCGCCTTCCAGCCGCAGAGCGTCGTGGACTACGCGTCCGTGCAGGAGAAGGATGCCTCCGCAGTGCAGGCCAAGCTGCTGGAAGTGATGCAGAGCAACGACGCCTTCGAAGTGGGCGTCGTGGCGCTGCTGGAGCAGTACCTGGACGAGCAGATCGCCAACGTGAGCGTCGACATTGACGCGCAGCTGGCGCTGCTCAAGCTCTACCTCGTGCACCCGGCCAAGTCTAACGCCGACAAGGTCGCCAAGGTGCTGGTCAAGGGCATCATGGCCAACCCCTCGCCCTTCTTCACGGGCGCCTCCACGCTCGTCACCGAAGCGCTCCGAGAGGTACGAACAGGTCGCTGGATGCTCTTGGCTGGGCGCATTTGATGACGTATGTGCTTGTGGAATCGCTTGTAGGACGCCAACATCAAGGCCGCGCTGGACGTCGGCTTCCTGCTGCAGTCGTGCCTGTTCGAGCAGTTCTGGGCCGCCGACCTGACGTTCGCCAAGAGCGTCAAGGGCTTCGAGGCCGCCGTGCGCGCGTCCATCCTGAGCGCCATCCGCCGCAGCCACAACGCCATCGCGCTCAAGACGCTGCAGGCCAAGCTGAACCTGTCGGAGAAGGAGGTCCAGGCCGCCGTGGCCGCCGAGAAGTGGACAGTCGAGGGCGATCTCGTCAAGATCGACGTGAACGAGGACAACCAGATGCGACCCAAGAAGATCCAGGAGAACATTGAGTTCGACGACGTGCTCAAGGTCATCCACACGCTCTCGAGATAGATTTGTTAAGGTAGAAAGGAGAATGCAAGCTCTCGTCCCATTCCTGTCTGTCGTCCCTTGTCCTCGAGTCTTCCTATTGTCCTTCAAGAGACCAAGACCAGCAAGAGCTCTTCATGAAAAGGGGCTACTTTCTAATTAACATAATGGCCGTTCGCAGCGATCTGTTCTACTGGTCCAGATGAGACCTCTCTACTCCTCGGCGCTGGTCTGGTCGTCCTTGTCGGTCTCGTCCTCCTGGTCGTGGCTGTCTGCGGCCGTGGCGCCGTTCGACTGCGCGGCCATGACGAGGTCCATCATGCCCACGACGCCGTAGATCTGCTTCTGCACGCGCACCTCCTCGTTGATCTTCTCCAGCAGCTTCACGAAGAGTTGGTCGATGAGCATGGACTGGCTCAGCTTGGGCGCGTACATGTCGATCACGCGCGTGCACACGTCGATGAGCAGCGCCGCGTACTTGGGATCGGTCACGTACTTGGTCAGGAACGCCAGCAGCGGCTCGAGCGACTCCTCGTCGCGCCCGGCCAGCGCGCGGTCGAGCCCCACGCGCAGACGCAGCTCCTCGAGCATGCTGGCCACGATGATGGGCGAGCGCGTGTCCAGCGCCTCGTTCAGCGCCTTCTTATAGTCGAACTTGCGCAGCGCGCGGTCGTAGGGCGCGATGCGCTTGTGGCGCGTGGTGGCCACCGTGAAGTCGCCGGGCGTGGCCTTGGCGTTCTTGCCGCGGATGAAGTACTTGTACGTGCCGCCGCGCACGATGGACTGGCGGCTCTGCAGCTCGTCCAGCTCGGGCTTTTTCACGTTGCGGCGGCGGATCGTGAGCGTGCCGTCCACCGTGCCCGTGAGCAGGTGCGAGTTGGTGGGCGCCATGCCGAAGGCCAGCACGCCGCTGCTGTACTTGAAGCCGTGCGTGACCTCGTACGTCTTCATGTCGTAGATCTTGAGGTGGCCGTCCAGCGAGCCCGAGAGCAGGCGCGTGCCCGTGCCGTCCAGGCCGATGCTCGTGATGGTCTTCTGGTGGCTCGAGAACGAGTGCAGCAGCTTGCCGCCGCTGAGCATGTCCCAGACCTTGACCACATTGCCGCCGGCCGAGAGCAGCAGGCCGCCGCCGGGCATGACCAGACACGACTCCACGGGCGCGCCGTGGTCCAGGCTCATGGTGCTGCGGGCCACAGTCTGGTCGGACGCGCGCAGGTCCCAGAGCTTGACCGTGTGGTCATACGAACCCGTGGCCCAGATGTGCGGCGACGACGGACTGGCCGCCGACGAGCGCACGTAGTCCGTGTGGGCGCCCAGCAGCGCCAGCGGCTTGCCCGTGGGCAGGTCCCAGTAGCGCGCGGTCTTGTCGTCCGAGCACGAGAGCACGTGCACGTTGTCGCTCGAGAAGCGCGTGGAGCGGATGGCGGCCGTGTGGCCGCGGAACGAGCGCAGGATCGCGCGCGTGCCGATGTCCAGCACGTTCACGTGCGGCGCCTCGCCACCGGCCACGAGCAGCTTGCCATCGGAGCGGAAGGTGCCGGAGTAGACGACGTCCTTGAAGCGGCTGAAGCTCTTGGTGATCTCGTTGGTGACCGTGCTGTAGAGATGGATGCGCGTGGAGGTCGTGACGGCCAGCTGGTACGGCGCCACAGGCGAGACGTCGATGTGCGTGACGGGGCCGACCTGCTTGAGCTCCTTGGGCGACTGGAACTTCTTCCAGTACGCGTTCTCCGCCGTCTCGATCTCGGTCGTGGGCGGGAACTGCTTGAGCACGAGTCGCTTGAACTCGCCGCTGGTGGTCGCCATCACGTCGGTCTTTAGCAATTGCGGCCAGCCAGCCAACCGAAATGGACCGCGAAAGGACACAGTACCGTGGACGCAAGAAGTAAGTGCCGACACTAGTATAGGGGTTACTATTGGGTGGTTGAGGGTTGGATGTACTTTGGAGCATCTGAATACAAGAGCGCTTGAGCCTTTTTGGGTAGAAACACCCGCTCATTTTAGAGCGCTCTACTTTACCTTGCCTATTTGATCCGGAGTGTCATGACGACGACGACGAGCAGCGGCGCTATGGACGACCACCTGCGGCGCAGGGAGGTGGTGTGTGCGGCCACACTGGTGGACACAGTCGTGTGGAGTGTGGCTGAAGGGGCGCAGGTGGACCAGGGCCAAGTGCTGGCCACAGTTGGTCGCATGGAGCATGGCAACCTCATGCACCTCACGGCTCCGTGTCGCGGGACAGTACGTCTGGCCGTGCAACCAGCTGCGGCTGAGGACGCGACCAGTGCGGACGACAACAGCAAGACCATGACGGTCGTGGCAGCCGTCGAGTACTGCATCCACCCGCTCCTGAACGGCCGCACGTGCATGATGTGTCTGGCCATCGTGGACGAGAACGAGGACGACATGGACGGCGAGCTGCGGTCCGTCAACGTCGTTTCGCACGGCCAAGTGCTGCGCCTGAATGTGGGCGCTGCCAGTACGTGCGCATGCCGCTGCCCAGCCTCTCGTGGGCTCACTGCTGACTGCGCTTGCCTCTGATTGACAGAGAAATTCGACTCGGACAACATCCGACGCCAACTGGGCGCCAAGAAGCTGTCGCTGGTGCTGGATCTGGACCACACGCTGCTGCATGCCGTGCGCGTGAGCGACGTCGTGGGCGAGATCCCGACCACAGGTACTACAAGCATACACCCTTTATGCATATGGAAGCTCATGGAGTATGCATGTACAGATGACACGCATCGGTTTTACATTCCTGGACTCGTGGGGCAGGAGCACGTGGTGAAGCTGCGGCCCGGCCTGCAGTCCTTCCTGCAGGATCTGTCGCAGCGCTATGATCTGTTCATCTACACGCACGGCACGCGTCTGTACGCGGAGCAGATCGCCAAGATCATCGACACGAACGGCTCGTTCTTCCAGCACCGCATCGTGGCGCGAACGGACATGCCCGACATGCGCCACAAGTCGCTCAAGCTGCTCTTCCCGTCCTGCGACGACTCGATGATCCTCGTGCTGGACGACCGCATCGACGTGTGGAAGGAGAACGAAGGCAACGTGTTCCTGATCGAGCCCTTCCACTTCTTCAAGTGCACGGCCGAGATCAACAACGCGGCCGGAACGGGCGTCCTGGGCGTCGAGGCGGACGAGACGGAGGAGACGGAAGACACGAACCTCATGCATGCCAAGACCGTGCTCATGGTATGACCCTCTCTCTCCTAGTGTCTCTGGTCTAGTGGTGCTCATTGGTATTTGATTGCAGCAAGTGCACGATGATTTCTTCGCAGGCCACGCAGACGGCATCAAGGGCGTGACAGCCGAGGAGCAAATGGCCGGCAAGGGCAGAGACGTCAAGGCGTTGCTGGCTCAGCAGAAGCGGACCATTCTGGATGGCTGTCGCATCGTCTTCAGTGGTGTCTTCCCGATCACTGAGAACCGCCCGCCGGAGTCGCACTATCTGTGGAAGCTGGCCACGGAACTGGGCGCGACACCGAGTCTGACGCTGACCAACTTTCCTCTGACGCATTTGGTGATCCACCCGGCGCGATTGGGCACTCAGAAGCACAACCAGGTATGATCGAGTTGCTGGAGTTTGGATGGGGTATCGCCGTAAGGCTAAACCTGCTCTGGTGCCAGGCGAGAGCGATGCCGAATGTGCTCGTGGTGACACCGGACTGGGTCTTTCGATGCGCTCGCACGTGGTCAAGAGCCCCCGAAAGCGGTTTTCTGGCAGAGGAATGGGCTCGAAGGCGTGAGGAAGCAGCTCGAGCGGCTGCTGAAGCAGCGGCGGCACCTCCTGCTACTGCACCTGTGGTTGCACCGGAGCAGCCAACGCCAGAACCCGTAGCCAGTGATGGAGCTGAGACTAATGAGGTGGCACCGGTAGCTCCCAGTCCCGAATCAGCTTCTCTGCTGCCTGAGACCACAGCTGCAGCTGAAACAGCGGTTGTGGATTCATCTGAGAGCACTGGAGCAGCAGGTAAAAGCGAACAAGTGACGACACCGACCAAGCAAAAGAAGAGCGTGCGTTTTGACGCCAGTGTTGATGCAGCCCAGGAAACCAAGACGGATTCTGGAGCTGCTAGACCCAGCGGAGCCTCGCTGGTGCAGCGCAGAGGAGTGGTGCGCCGACCGGTCGTCAACCGGACGGGGACTGTGCGCATTCCTGAGAAGAAGGGCGTGGTGGCCAGCGGCGGAACGTTCGACTTTCTGGCCAAGATCTCCAAGATCGTACGGGAGAAGCCGCTGGCGGAGCAGAAGCCCTCGGTGCCGGAGCAGAAGCCAGCACCGGCTCCGAAGGCCGTCGCTCCACCAAAGGTACCGAGACCCTTTGAACTGGAGCTTATCGACACCATGACTGACTGAATCTCCACTGTCTAGGATGTTGACGACGCGTTTCTCCGCCTGATCGAGGCCGAAGAGCGCGAGAACCAAGTGGAACAGAAGCGCAAGACCGAGTCGTCGGACGTGAAGGACCTGCTCGCAACGCGGCGACTGAAGAAGGCTAAGACGGAGACGGAGGCCCCGGCCAATGTCAGCAACGAAGAAGAAGAGGAGGACGACGAAGACGACGATGTAGGCCCCAGCACCACTTGGCTCTTGGCGCGATGCATGCTCACGGTGTCTCTCCCTCTTGTAGCTGGACGACCTTGAAGCCGACATCCTCGGAGACTTTTGAGAGCGCTATCTGCTCCATCTAAACGCTCTTTGCTCTCCACTCGCTCGCTCTCTTGGAGCCATCCATCTATAGTACGCACACAGACACATCTCTAAGCACACACACACTGAGGCCATTGCGTGTCTTTGGTCTCATTTCGGCCAATCACCTGCGCCATTGACCACCGGAAGAGATGCCGTGGAACGCCAACAACAACCAGCCGGGAGAGGTGCGAGCGCCTGGGCTGTCGGCCGCTCTGGCGCGCCAGAAGCAGCAGCAGGTCTCGACCATCGACTGGGCGCTCACGCTGCGCGCCGTTGCGCTCAATGAGCTGCCGGGGGCCGAGAACGACGGTCCGTTGGACGGCTGCGACTGCGCGCTGCTGCATCCGCTGGACTTTCCGCCGGAGCTGGCGGACGCCGGCCTGGCCTTCGTGCACCCGCGGCTACACGCGCAGTTCGTGGTGGCCGCCAGACACCACGAGAGCGTGCCGAGAGGCTGCATCGCGCTGTTGCAGCCGCAGATGATCAATCTGGAGCTGTGTGTGGACCAGAGCGAGCGCTGGACGCTGTTCCAGGACCGCGTGCCGCCCATCACGGTCATGGCCATCGAGATCCGTCCTCTGCCCGTGACGAAGGACGAGGACGATGAAGAGGAGGAGCAGACGTCACAGGAGAAGATCACGACGGACGCCTCGGCCTTCGCGTCCTTCTTCAGCAAGACCTTCTGGACGCGAGTGCTGACTGAGAACGAGCGGCTCGTGGTGCGCTACTCGGATGACCGCGACTACTTCGTGCGCGTGCTGGAGATCGAGGCCGAGGACGAGTTCGAGACCGAGTTCACGATGCCCGACACGTTCCGCGGGGCGATGGACGAGGACACGCGCGTGCTGGTGTCGCTGGACGGCGTGGCGGAGCAGGAGCGCCACTGGTTCGAGCTGCTCAACGCGGAGGAAGTGGGCTCTGCTGGACTCTCGGCGCACCGCTCGGACGTCGTGACTGTGGTCACGAGCGACGAGGAGGAGTTTCCCGTGAAGAAGAAGCTGCTGTTCCCGTGCATCAAGCTCTCGTCGGCCGTGCTTTCAGGCCACGGCGTGCACAAGGACTCGACCAACACGATCGAGGTGGCCGTGGACTGCTGCACGTTCGACCGCGTGCTGCTCTATCTGGAGCACGAGGCGCGCAACGACGGCACCGACTTCGCCTTCGACCCGTCCTACGCCGAGGAACTGCTCACGGCGGCCGAGACCGTGGGCTGCATCGGCCTGCAGGACGTGTGCAAGCAGCGCCTGGGCGAGTTCGAGACCCGCGTGCGCAAGGAGGCCATCCGCTGGGAGGAAGTGCTGCGTCGCAATGCCGCGGGCGAGGTCTGGCTCGTGATGCTCGGCATGGTGTTCGACATCACGCGGTGGCTGCCGGAGCACCCGGGCGGCTCGACCATCATCCCGGCCGAGGCCGTGAACGTGGACTCGACCGTCATGTTCGAGATCTTCCACTCGAGTCGCCAGTCGTTCCGGTACCTCAAGCAGTTCTACATTGGCGAGATCGGCGAGCAGGACCTGCCGCTGGTGCCCAAGTCGTCCGAGACGCCGTCGGACGCCTTCGTGCAGGAGCTGCAGCAGTACACGACCTGGCGCGTCAAGCCCGAAGTCGTGACGTACAAGAGCTTTTAAGTGCGTTGGCTAAGCAGGTATTTTATCAATGCATTCTGTTCTGGTGCTTCGAGGTCTTGGTGCGTTGAACACTCTCTCTCTACAGTCCGCTGTTGACTCCGACGGTTCTCGTGGGGCATTGCGGTAGATGCTGAACGTTCTGCACGACGCACTGGAGCTGAGAAGAGTGCGTCGTTGGCGTCTGCCCTGCAGCGTAATACCCAGTCGACACCGAGAGCGCGGCACCGGAGCCCAGGGGGCAGTAAGCAGTGTCACTCCCACATTCGTGCTGTTTCGGATCGGGTGATCCAGCGTCGCACCAGAAGCCAGGTGCACACGGCGCACAAGTCAGCCCATTCCAAGAGTACGAACCTGCGGGGCAGGGCGTCTGTGTAGCCGATATGGATCCCATGGGACAGGTGTAGCCCTTCTGGCACCGGCCGGAGCACTCCGGAGTCGCAAGTCCAGAGCTGGAGCCGTAGGTTCCTGCCGGACACTGGGACTGTATGCCATCCACACAGTAGCTGCCTGGAGGACAAATCGTTTGGTCGATGCGCAGACTCCCAAAGGATGAGAGCACAGTGAAGTATCCAGTGCTCACAGACGTGGGCTTGGCGGAACCCTGTCGACAGAAGACCGTCCTGGATGTGCACGGGTGCTGCAAATACGATGACGTACCTAGAGGACTAGAGGAGAGCAAGACGAGCACACAATCAGCCATATGCGATATGGACAAGAAACTGAGATGAGCTGTACCAGAAGTATCCGGCAGGACATGGAGCTGTGCATTGTGCCGTCGATAAGCCTTCGGTGGCTCCGTAGACGCCCTCGGGACAGAATCGTTTCACTCCAGCGACGCAATACGTGCCGTTTTCACAGCGTTTCTGGTCGGATCGAGTCATTTGATGCTGCAGAGCGAGTGCGTTTCCATCGACATACGCGTCTTCCATGCGGTCCGGAGGGTTTCCTGTTCTGACTGTTGCTGCAGCAATGATGGCCAAATCTGCTGGTGCTATGGGTCCAGCATACGGTGTCCAAATGGTGTAAGACCCAACAGAAGCCAGCGTGGGAGTGCTGGATCCTTCCGGACAGTATAGCCCGGTGTTTCCGCAGACCAGAGGCGTCGTGGTGCCCAGAGGACAGTGATATCCACGTGGACAAGGTGATGGAAGACAAGACAACAGATTGCTGGTGTTGTTGACCTCGCATTGAAACGAACACTCCTTCGTTTTGAGACCCGTGGAGTTGCCGAACGTGCCTGACGGACATGGCATAGGCACGATAGTCCCCACTGGACTGCAGAATTAGCACAAGGACGACGTTAGAGCCAACAATGATGACTGGTCTTCGATTTGGTACGCACCAGTAATGACCGAGAGGACATGGCCCGTTGCAATTCGATGAGCTCAGCCCCGTGACGTTGCCATAGGTTCCTGCAGGGCATGGGATCGGCAAGGGCGTCGCCACTGGGCAGTAGAACCCCACGGGACAAGTATCTGTGCACGAGACGCTCTTCAGCCGGATGGTTTGGCCGAATCTGCCGGCTGGACACGCTCGACGGATGCCGAAGACACAGTAGTAGCCAGGCTCGCACGCGGTCTGGGCAATTGCTGACAAGTTCTGTGTGGGAATTTGCTCTGGGAATTTGAGCGTGTAGTAGCCTTCGGCCAGGCGCTGACGCATGGCGCTTCCTGCTGGGCAATAGAAGACCGACGTGCCACATAGATTCTGATACGGAGACGTCGATCCGTCGGGGCAAAAGTGTCCCGCGCTGCATTTGCCAGAGCACGTGGACAACACCAGTCCAGGCCTATCGCCGTAGGTTCCTCCGGGACAGAGCTGACACCGATGGCCATTGAAGAACGCCCCAGCAGCACACACGAGTGCTCCATTGGCAGAATGGGCTGAGCTAAATACCAACAGGATGACCCAAGTGAGCAATAGACGCCTAGTCATGGTCTTGCTCAAGAAACCAAACGAGCAGTTGTATTTCTGAAACGGTCGCGCGACCAATAAGCAATTGCACCACGTCACATATTTACTTACCAATCTTAGTCAAGGCAATGCATGAAACATGCAAAAAAGTGCCAATTCACTGCTGGGCACCTCCCTGAGCACTCAATTGCTCTGCCTCGTCATCATGGCTGTCCAGGAAGCAGTAAAGCTTCTCGCATACTTTACGAAGAGATTCGAACGTTGGCTTACCACTTGAAGTCTCGATTGAAAACGAGTCCTTCTCGATCGTCGTCTCGCAGCTGCGATGCAGGTGCCACGTGATGAAATCCGTCACGATGCTGTACACTGTCAGCAATCCATAGCGATCTGCAACAGCTTCTCGCCCTCTTGTTCGCGTCCAGTATTTCGTTGAGCTCGCGCCAGCGCTTCTGCCGTACAGGATGGTGCTGAACAGGAGGATTCAGCACTCGGTCAGCCGCGTCTGGTTCAAGCACCAGTTGGTGAACACGCTGGAAATCTTCTTCGCGCGTTTAATCGGCGTCTTTATCAGATCTCTCACTTTCGAAGCATCGCCCTCCGTGAGCGCTTCCACTTCGTCCGAATCCTCTAAGAGCCACGCGTCATCTCGCTTCGCAAGAAAGACTTGGAGCAGATGAGGCGCCACTGAGCTTCGGAGCTGCGTTGCGATAGCCTCCAGCAACTCCCCCACGGTGGCGCCTTCTTCGATCTTGACGAGGAACGGAGGCTGGGCGACACCGAGCCGCATGCAGAAAGTTGGAGCTTGGTCATGATCGTTCGAGGCGAAGTGAATAATGTCACGTTGATGTGATGTGATTGACGCTTAGTCGCCCAATAACTAACTAGTCAAAACACTAGTCTAGCCATCTAACAAGCCAGGAACTAGTCTAATAGTCCAACAAATCTATATACGGGTTGCGATAATGAGTCTATTGCTTCATGGTCTTGTGCATCCAGCACTGCGGCACGCCTTCGTCAATGAAAACTTCGTCGTCCGTGCGCGAGTAGCCGCACTTGACGTAGAAGCCGTCCTTCTGGATGAGCGCAGCGAGCACGCAGGTCTCGACCCACTCGGGCAGCAGCGCCTCCAGGCCGCTCATGAGCGCCGCACCGAACTTCTTTCCTCGGCACTCGGAGAGCACAGCCACGCGGCTGATCTTGGCCTTCTTCTTCTCCTGGTCCAGCTGCACGCGCGCCACGCCCACGAACTGTTCGGTCTCGCTGTCCTTGCCCAGGATGTGCCACGTCGTGGGCTCCGAGTCCGGCGCGTCGAACTCCTCGTGCGGGATGAAGCCCTGCTCGTCCACGAACACGCGCGTGCGCAGCTGCACGACCGCCTTCATCTCCTCATCAGAGGCCACGCGCGTCACCAGGAGCACCATGATGGATAGATGGATGGCTGCTAAATGCGGAATGAGAGCCATCTCAAAAGTTGCTGTTGAGATGAGGAGTGTTTGTCACAGGAGGATGGGCAGTTGACTCATCCAAATGGCGAAATTGATGCCACACGTAATTACGCGAATGAGCTTTTTTACAAACGTTTTTATCAAAATGCAGACTGAATACTGGACTGTCACACTTCTGAATACCCCTGTTTAGTGTGCCGCACACCACTCCAAGCGTGCACGGCGGCCTTCGGATCTGATCTCAAGCAGCAGGCTCAAATTGCTGTCAGCGCCATGGACGAGTTCCCGCTGGATGTTGACGCGGACCAGACGCTGGAGATCGCGCTGTCCTTCCTGGACGATTTCAGCGACGGATTTGAAGGCGGAGCGGCGCTGGTGGACCCAGCAGCCAACGGCGTCAAATCGCAGAAGAAGCCCACTCGCCAGCGGAAGAAGACGAGCGACTACAACCCGAACCGAGCGCGCGATGAGCGCCGACAGGAGATGCGCTTCCTCAAGGTCAAGGTCGATGCGCTGGCGGCTGAGCTCGAGCAGCTCAAGACCACTGGGCGCTGTCGGACATCCGCTGTGCAGTCGATCCAGGTCTACGCACAGCGCGACGCAACGGACGAACGCAATTTGCCGCGAGGCCACCGGAAGACGGCGTGGTCGAGTCGCTCAGTCTGGAAGGAGCTGGCGATGCGCCAATATGCAGAGCGCCACAACGCTGAGCTGGAGAACTTGCGCCTCAAGATAATGCTCCAGAAGCAGGTTAAGTTTGCGGCCAAATTGGAAAAACTGCTACGGAATCGACCGAATGATGAGGTGGGCATGCTCTCTAGAGGCAATAGCTCTCCATGCTGGCTGCTAATCCCATGTTGTTGTCTCCAAACAGCCACTGCATGGCCCGAATGTGCGGTTTGAGCATGTGAACGGCCTCGATGAGGACCTGATACTGGACAGCCTTCGCACTGGCCTGGCCAACGCCATCTTTGAGGTGGATGAAGTGTTTGCAGCCAATGGACTCAACAGTACGGAGAATCCGTTCCAAGACGCGATCATTCGCCATTGCGGCCCAAAGACTGTGCTCGAAGTGGTTGCGAACAAGGTCTTGCCGTTCGATCTGCACATGACAGCCAATGTGGTGTACGACCACTTCACCAGATCGGTCCGAGGGCTGCCCTATCGGTCGTATTTCGACCGACCAGAGGTAGGTCGGCTGTTTACCCTTGCCTGCTTCCTCGTATTCACGCGCATCTCTGCAGAATCCAGTCTGCGTGGACGACGTGGTCATCGAGAGGTTTGGCTTTGAGCTCCAGGCCAAGCGCACCAAGGGCGACTTCCGAGTGCTGCAGGTGCTGCGGCGCTTCGTGCAAAGCGACCGCGTGCTGATCGCGTGGAGGTGCCGCATCATCCCACTCAAGTTCTCCTCGCAACCGACCACCAGTATCGATATCCACGAATGCGGCTACGTCGTGGTGAAGCGTGCGACGACCATGCCCAGTGGCTATTCGCTGATCCAGAGCTGCTATCTCATGAATCACACGACGTCCGACCAGAGTCCAGCCCACATGGCCACGCTTCGCCAGCTTACAGATTTCTTCCTGGACTCGAATGCTCGCGATATCCATCTGAACTTCCAGGCCATCGAGAACAAGCTGCTTCACGCGTCGCTCCATCGGAATCAAACAGCGATCTCTGCAGTGTGAACGGGCAGCCCAATTGCTGTCTGGTGTACTATTCTTTATGACGTCTAATGCTAATTGCAAACCCGTATGGCAAGTGCTGCTTCCGTTTCTCACTCAGCATGAGCAATACTGAATGGAAAGTATTCAGATGTCATGAAATGCGAACTTAAGCACAAAGTGCGCGTTTGCCAAAGCCTTGTTTAGTGTGCTGTACACAACTTCAGCACCACCTTCGGTTCTTATACGCTGCTTGGTGCATTAGCTGACTGCCTCATGGACGTGTTCCCACTGGATGGAGATGCGGACGAGACACTGGCGATAGCGCTGTCCTTCTTGGACGACTTCAGTGATGCAGCTGACGGCTGCGAAGGCGAAGTGGCTGAATCTGTGCCAGTGACGCTGGGAGCGCATGGCCAGGTAAAGCCGAAGCGCGTTCGCAGGCGGACCAGCGACTACAACCCGAACCGAGCGCGTGACGAGCGACGAGAAGAGATGCGGTTTCTCAAGATCAAGGTCGACGCACTGGCAGCCGAGCTCGAGCAGCTCAAGGCCACGGGACGCTGCCGAGCGACGGAAGCGCAGTCTATCCAGGCCTATGCCCAGCGAGAGGCAGCGGACAGACACATCAAGCTGCGTGGCCGCCACTCTAGAGCTGAGTGGTCTTCTCGCTTGGTCTGGAAGGAGATTGCCACCCGCCAGTATGCCGAGCGCCACAAGGCAGAGCTGGAGAACCTGCGCCTCAAGATGATGCTCCAGAAGCAGCTCAAGTTTCGCGGCAAGCTGGAACGACTGCTGCGGAATCCACCCAATCTGGAGGTAAACTTTACATCTAAGAGACGCATGCTGCTGGTTGATTATTCACTTCTGTTGCCTTGAAGCAGTCGCTGCATGGACCAAACGCTGCGTTTGAGCAGATGCGTGGCATTGATGAAGACCTGATCTTGGAAAGCCTTCGCGTTGGCCTTGCAAACGCCATTTTCGAAGTGGATGAGCTGTTCGCAGCCAATGGACTCAGCAGCACGGAATTCCCGCTCCAGGATGCGACTGTTCGCCATAATGGCCCCAAGACCATGCTTGAAATGGTCGCGAACAAAGTCGTGCCGTTCGACCTGCACGTGACAGCCAATGCGGTGTACGACCACTTCACCAGATCGGTTCGGGAGATGCCCTTTCGAACGTATTTCAACCGACCAGAGGTGATTCAGCTGTCCACTATCGCCTGCTCAATGATACAGGACGCTGACGTTTCCCATTCACTCCGTTCTCCTTGATAGAATCCCGTATGCGTGGGCGATGAAGTCATTGAAAGGTACGGCTTTGAGCTCCAGGCCAAGCGCACCAAGGGCGACTTCCGAGTGCTGCAGGTGCTGCGGCGCTTCGTGCAAAGCGACCGCGTGCTAATCGCGTGGAGAATCCACTTCATCCCACTGAAGTTCTCTTTGCAGCCTACCAACAGTATTAACATCGACGAATGCGGCTACGCCATGGTGAGGCGTGCGACGACCATGCCCAGTGGCTATTCGCTGATCCAGAGCTGCTATCTCATGAACCACACGAGCTCCGATCTGAGTCCAGCGCACATGACGATGCTGCACCAGATCACAGACTTCTTCCGGGACTTCACCCTGCGTGACATCAGTCTGAGCTTCCAGGCCATCGAGAACAGACTTCTCCACGCGTCGCTCCATCGGAATCAAGCAGCAATCTCCACAGTGTGAACAAATATCTAACTAGATCACCAATCCTTAGCGCTACTGAATTGGTAACCGCAGTATTGTATGAGCTATATCGATGGTCGTTATCAGTCGTTCTTGAGCGGTGGAGCTACTCAGATGGTGCGAATGCGTGTACAACGCCACGATAGACTTGAGCAACAGATCAAACGCTCTGAATCACGAACGTCCATGGAGGAGTTTCTGTACATTCGACACAAGGACTAATGGCGATTAAGCTGGGGCGCTGTACCATGTCACAGATTGTAGCCAATCAACTTTCACAACGTAACAAGCCTCAGATCTGATCCCTTCCTGGACCTCACGGAGGCACTGAGATGAGGTCGTCAGGGGCTCGCCGTGTCTCGCCACGGGGGCTGGTGCTGCGCTCGGTCTTCGTTCTGGGCATGCTCGTGGCGCTCTGGCTGCTCTGGACGCAGTATACCTACGTCTCGGAGCAGCAGCTGCAGCTGATGGAGCGTGCGAGGAGGCACCGCATCCGCGACGGCCCCCGGCGCACCCGCAATCCGGTGCCTTCGCCGTCCGCTACGCCGACGCAGCAGCGGCCATGGGAGACAGAGCGGCCGCGTGTGTTCAAAGCCGCGTCCAAGGAGGACCAGGAGCAGCGGCGGCTGGCCGTGCGAGCGGCCATGCAGTTCGCCTGGTCCAATTACGAGGAGCACGCGTTCGGGGCCGACGAACTGGCGCCGATCACGGGCGCGGCCAAGCACGACGTCTGGGGCAACATCGCGTGCAGCCTCGTGGACGGCTTGGACACGCTGTGGATCATGGGCCTCAAGGACGAGTTCGCCCGCGCGAGAGACTACGTGGCCAACAAGCTGAGCTTCGATCACTTGGGCCAGAACGGCGTCTTCCTCTCGGTCTTCGAGACCACGATCCGAGAAGTCGGCGGCCTGCTCAGCGCCTTCGAGCTCTCTGGAGACGAAGTGTTCAAGACCAAGGCCCAGGAGCTGGTGGAGATCCTCATCCCAGCCTACAGCGAGGAGCTGGGCGTGTTCTACTCACAGTACAACCCACACACCAAGGAGCGCAAGTTCCCCAAGCCCAGGTACGCTACTTCAGTCTTACGCCGTGAGAGACGACTGGGGATCTAATTGCGCTTCAGTGGTGGTACATTACGACAACAGTCTTCTGGCGGACCAGCCAGAGGCAGCATCGCAGACATGGGGACGCTGCAACTGGAGCTGCGATACCTCTCGGACATCACGGACGACGCAAAGTACGCCAAGATGGTGAGACATTAGCGTCCACTGCGGTTGCTAATGAGCTCTCTCTGACGACCAATATGCTTCCTAGGGCGACAGCTTCTACGACGTCATCCAGCGGGAAGGATCGTTCAACGGCACGGGGCTCTTCCCGGTCTACTACGAAGCCGAGAAGAAAAGGTTTTCTCAGCTCAACCGGATCACGATGGGCGGACTGGGCGACTCCTTTTACGAGTACCTGCTCAAGGTCTTTGTCTACAGCGGCCAGCAGCCAGAGGACAAGTTCCTGCGCAAGCTCTACGACGAAGCGGTGGACGGCATTGAGTCCAAATTGCTGGTGTACTCGAAGTACGACAATCTCACCTTTATGCAACAACTGCGCCTGCCCACGAAGATGGTGAGAGCGTTTACAGTGAGCGAAGCAAAGGAGTTGATGCCTGATAATTGCTTCTCCATGCTTAGGAAATGCTGCGCATGGACCACTTGGCCTGCTTCGTACCTGGAATGCTGGCGCTCGGTACTATTTACGAGAAGGAAGACCAAGCCAAGAACGAACGGCATATGGAAATGGCCAAGAATCTCACGGAGACCTGCTACCAAATGTACCATAGAATGCCCTTGGGCTTGTCCCCCGACTCGGTCGCGTTCCCGTCCCTGCGCAGCTACGACAGACAGCACAAACTGCGGCCTGAAGTGATCGAGAGCCTGTTCTACATGTACCGCATCACCAAGGACGTCAAGTACCGAGAGTACGGTTGGGAGATATTCGAAGCTCTTGAGAAGCACGCACGGACAGTCCACGGCTACGGAGCGCTGTTTGATGTGACAGAGCTGCCGGCTCTGGTTGAGAACAAGATGGAGAGCTTCTTCCTGGCCGAGACGCTCAAGTATCACTACCTACTGCAGTCAGACGAAGAGCTGATACCTCTGGATAAGTTCGTGTTCAACACGGAGGCGCATCCGCTGCGGATCCGTAAAAACCGAGGCCAATAGAAGAAGACGTGGAAGAAGTTTGACGTAAAGCGTTGAAGTCCAATACTAGTAGGATATTGTGTCACGCATAGTATTGGTTAGTATTACAGCAAGAGAGCTACTGCAAGCCGTTTAATGCGACAACAGAGAGAACTGTGAGCCATTTACGTATCGAACAGCGTTTCCACGAACGCTCTCTTGATCTCTGGGCAAACAACCAAGGCAGCACTCGCGTTCTTCCTGAAGTGATCCACATACTTGAGCATTTCTTTTGCCACCATGAACTCATCAATAAAGCTCCTGATGGCCTCTTGAGTCCGCATCTTCTCCTTGACCTTCAGCATCTTGTTCGTTATTGCCACTCGCTCGAGCTCTTTTATTCATATTCGATTCAGGATCTGTATGGTGAGTTTGTTCCGGATCTCGGAGTCGCCTTTCTCTTTCGTGCCCTTGAATCGCCTTGGTCATTGCCGCTGTCACTGCTTTCGGTGTCGCTGCAGCTTGCACTGGACCCGTCGGCGTCGTTCCCATAGCGGGGGATCAGGTATGGCCCGATCGCAAGAACCGCTGCGACGACAATGTCCTCTTCGTCACTGCTACTCGACATGCTTCGTCGCTCATTGCCGAATGAGCGCTCTCCGACAGAAGCCTTCGGTACTCAAGTAGCTCAGATGAATGGCCACAACACGATATTGCGTTTCGGTATAGCAGACGAGATATTGCGAATTGGGAATTGTCGAACGCATCGGCAATATATTGCGTTGACGACTGGAACGCAAGGACTCATATTGACGGACTAGTTATTGTACAACCATGCTATTTTATCCACTGCTTGCGGATCCGCAGCGGATGCGCCTCCGTGTTGAACACGAATTCGTCCAACGGGATCAGATCGTCATCCGCCTGCAGCAAATAATGGTACTTGAGCGTCTCGGCCAGGAAGAAGCTCTCCATTTGGTTCTCGACCACCACAGGA